>SKCR01028367.1:0-292932 GCA_019454045.1 Zanthoxylum bungeanum
GTTGCCTCTCTTAAGGCCATGTGTCAGTGCATATGTGTGCGATGCATGTAATAGATAAAAAATATAAAGGGAAATTTTAAACTACTTGGCCCATTATCATTTTAAAGTATTTAATCACACCATCGCGCGGTGCAAACTTATCCCAGTTGAAAAAGGCCCAATAGGTTTGCACTTTACAATGATACGGCTAAATAACTTCAAATGATAAAATACCCATTCACAAAATGGCCCACCGGCATTTTAGAAGCTTTTGGCCCAACTGTCAAAGGACACAAACTTGCCCCAGTTTAAATGGCCCAAAAAGTTCACATCTTTTGACAAAAGGTCCAACTGGATCCAAATAACGGCGGTCCAACACACAAACATAAAATAAATAACTACTGGTTCTTTCAAGGCTAAGTTTCACAAGTGGGTTCACGGGGCGCGGACAAAGGCTCTCGTTTGACGAAGGATTACCCACGACTAGGACTCCCCACTCAAGGGTTCAAGCGACCAAGTGAGTGCACCTTTTTTATACCTTACGGTAGTGCCAACGAGTTACAGTGTGTGACTAACTATCGAATGGATTTCCCGTTGTAGATTCCCCAGAGGGAAGGTGGAGCGAGGCTCTCTTAAGTACCCAAGCCCCTTAGGCTCTTATCGCTTGGTGTCAGGAATAAACAACGAGTCCTCCAAACTAGTATGTCACAACGAGCTACAAGTAATGATTTATCTAGGTGCCTTCACAACTTTTCCCCGAAGGGTAGTGAGTGAAGGAAGACACCCAACCATCACCTAGCTTCAACAAAGCCTTTGATTAACCCCCTCAACCCACTATAGAAATGGTCAACTAATGCACAAATTATACACATCACAAGACATGATTTCGAGGCCGATTCTCTAAAATCCCCAGTGGAGTCGCCAGACTGTAGACAACAGAACCTGGGCGACGCTGTTGTTCTAGGCTCGCGGCCTAGTTGGAGTACGATATAACATGGAGTCGCCACCCGGTGTGAACCGGGACAAAGATTTAAGGCCGCACTCACCCCTCGCAAGGGAAGACCTCAAACCGTTGGGTTCGGAATGGTCCCTTACTTATGTCTTGTGATGATATAATTTGTGCACTAAATCAACCGCACCTATCCAATAATCATGCTCAAGGGTACTTAGATCTAACATGCTTTCATCCAAATAATTCCACGCAATGTAACACAACAAGCATATTAAACCATTAAATCAACATGTACGAATCATTACCCAAACGCATCATAAACTAAGAATATGCATAGTGAACAACCTAAACATGCTTTAACAAATAAATAACAAATTAAATTAAACCATGCTTCAAATAATAAACAAATAACCTAAAGACTATAACATGCTCAAATACAAGTTTGGATGGGACAAAACATATGTCTCTTAAGTGGTACGTGGCGTTGTATCCCGAGTACAAACCGCACTACCGTCCATTCGGATTCGGCTACGGAATTTACGTCCGGGTTTCCATCCTATATACCACAAAAGGGAACACATGTCCCGCCCATCCAACAATCAAATCATGCCTCAAACGACTCTCATGCAATTATATATCAAAGTAAAATAAAATAAAGAATAAAGAAGATAGGTAAAAGGTGCCCTCAGGTCTAACCTCTTCTGTCGTCTAAGAAATGGGCGTTACACGTCCGTTGGAAGGGTGAATGATCCGCTACTCTTTTAGTTCACCAAATCAACATCTTTCCTCGATATTTTTCTGTTCGGGCTGCTGTTTCAAGTCCGTTTCGCGGCTGCTTCGCTGCTACGTTTCAGGTCACTGTCTTGATGGTTTAGCGGACTGTTTTAGGTGATTTTGAAGGCTTAGGGAGGTGCGTTTGTGAGGATTTTTTAGGGAAACTTTATGGAGGTTTTGGGGATGGTGTTTAAGTGATTTTAGGACGGTTTTGGGGGCTAAGGACGCAACAAAAACCGACCAGAACAGAAGGTGAACTGCGGCAGTTCACAGGTGCAGTGGGGTGTTTTCAGGGACTGTTTTGGGTGATTTTGAAGGCTTATGGAGGTGCGTTTGTGGGGATTGTTTAGGGAAACTTTATGGAGGTTTTGGGGATGGTGTTTAGGTGATTTTAGGACGGTTTTGGGGGCTAAGGACGCAACAAAAACCGACCAGAACAGAAGGTGAACTGCGGCAGTTTACAGGTGCAGTGGGGTGTTTTCAGGGACTGTTTTGGGGCTGCGAATGGGGCTGTGTTTGGAGGGTGTTTAGTGCGACTTTAGGGCTGTGAATAAGGTTTATTTGAGGGTGTTTTAAGGCTGTGAATGGGGGCTGGAACTCGGCAATGGAGGGTTAAGTTTAGGGCTTGGGCGTGAAGGGTGTTGATGATGGAGGGAAGATGCGGCAATGGAGGCTATTGGATTTTAAGGCTCAGCAATGGAGGCTTCAGGGGGATGCTTGGCGCGTGCAATGGAGGCTTAAGATAATTCTTTAGGCGTGTGAGAGAGGTGTATGAGCTAGGGTTTTGAATGGGGGTGAAAGCCTCTTTTTATAGGCAAAGAGAGAAGACTTTCCTAATTAGATTAGGAAGGAATCTCCTAATTGATTTCTAATAAGGAATGCATCTCCTAATTAGGATTTGGGATTGGATTTGATTTGGTAATGATTTGATTTGATTTATTTTATTTAGGTAAGGATTTAACAAGATTTAAACATGTGATAAATATACATATACCTAAATAAGGGGCTTTGGGCGTGAATCACATCTTTTGGGCATGGATTTGGTTTGACTTGGTTTGACTTGGCTATTTGGGCTTGGTTTGGGTTAGGCATGTGGTCTATGGGAGTTTTGGGCCTAAGGTGAGCTTTGAAACGGAAGTCCAACAAGCAGCGAAGCTAAACAACGAGATTAAATCCATCCAAAATTCTATTTTCCAAATTTACCCTTCCAACGTCCGTTTCCCGCGACTTTCATGACTAAAGAAGTAGTTGCCTCCATACGAGACTCCTCATTGGGCTAATATGTAAAAATGCAATGCCTACAAATACACACACTCCGTAGGTCACAAAGGGTATCTAGACCTCATGAACGCTTGTATTTGATACAAGAAAAGAGTCTCGATGTTCTTTTCATTTAAGAGACTAATCCATTTACCTATAGAGACTCGATGTTAGACATTGACTCCGTGAAGCGTCAAAGTGCCATAAAATCCGAGTTAGACTCAATGCATGAGAATCAAGTTTGGTACTTGGTTTCCGCTTCCTGAAAGAATTGTTCCTATCAGTTGTAAATGGGTTTACAAGAGAAAGCGCAGGCCTGATGGAAAGGTTGAAACCTATAAGGCCCGACTGGTAGTAAAAGATTACATGCAGCGACCTGGCGTCGACTACGATGAAACTTTTTTGCCAGTTACAATGCTTAAGTCTATTAGGATTTTGCTTTCTATAACTGCGTATCATGACTACGAGATTTGGCAAATGGATGTCAAAATAGCTTTTTCTAAATGGATTTCTTGATGAATAAATCTATATGGAATAGCCGGAAGGTTTTGCATCCAGCGAGAACTCGGGTATGGTATGTAATCTTAAGAAGTCCATTTATGGACTTAAACAAGCTTCACGAAGTTGGAATCTTTGATTCGATGAGATTATTAGATTGTTTGGTTTTCTCAAGAATTCGAAAGAATCCCGTGTGTATTAGAAGGCAAGTGGGAACATGGTGGTATTTTTAGTCCTTTATGTTGACGACATCCTAATCATTGGGAATGATATAGGGATGATGCAAGGCATCAAAGCTTACCACTGTAAGAATTTCTCCATGAAGGACCTGGGAGAAGCTTCCTATGTTTTAGGCATAAAACTCTTTAGAGATAGAGAAAGGAAGCTGATTGGGTTATCCCAATCAACGTACATAGACAAGATCATGGAACAATATATTTTTTTACTATAAGACATCAAATATACTGTTCAGACACGAGATTCAACTTTCAAAGAAGATGAGTCCACAAACAGTAAATGAGAAGGTTAGAATGTCTAACCAACCTTATGCTTCGTGTTTGGGTAGCATAATGTATGGCATTTTATGTACTAGGCCTAATATCAGTTTCGTTGTTAGCGTAACCAGTAGATATCAGTCCAATCCAAAAAATGACCATTGGATGGCCATTAAACATATCCTGAAGTATCCTAAAGGTACTAAGGATAAGTTGATTATTTATGGAGGAAGTGAACTGCAAGTTAATGGGTATACGAGTTCCGACTTCCAATCAGATCTTGATGATAGAAAGTCTACATCTGGATTCTTCTTTACCCTTAACGGAGGTGCAGTTTGATGGAAGAGTTCCAAACAAGGGTCAATAGTAGATTCCACCACAGAGGCGGAATACATTGCAGCTTTTGAAGCTGCAAGGGAAGCTGTATGGATTAGGAACTTTATCACAGAATTGGGAGTTTTCCCAAGTATTGAAAATGTGATTCCATTATACTGTGATAATACTGGAGTCCTTGCGCAAGCAAAGGAACCGAGGGTGCATTAGAAGTCGAAGCATGTGGAACGCAAGTACCACATCATTCGAGAGATTGTGTCGCGAGGGGATCTTGTCGTATGCAAGGTACCTAGTTAAGATAATGTAGCAGACCCGCTTAAGAAGGCTATACCTCTGAAGTTGTTTGATAAACACGTGGAGTCGATGGGTATTAGATACAATCGATATTGGTACTAGAGCAAGTGGGAGATTTTGTTGGGGTTGGTGCTCACAGCGCCAATTCCCGGTTGTATTTCCTTGTAAATATTATTGTAAATGTTTTATTATGAATAAAATGAGCAGTTTCTATAATATAATATATCATCTTATATGGTAAAGATGTAATAGACCTTAGGATGATTAGTCATGATACAACTGCAAAAGTGTCACAACTGACATTGAGTTGTATCATGACGTTGCCAATCTCAAACAATTCCTAGTCAATGTTTACACTACTTGGTTAGTAAAGTAAACCCATTGAGACCGATTGTAGGCACTGTATTTTTGCATATAAGTCCCGACGATGAGTCTCACATGGAGACACTACCTCTTTAAATTGTGGAAGTCGCGGGAAACAAACGTCCGAAGGGAAGATTCAAGAATTGACATTTTTGTTAGATTTAGTTCGCTGGTTTAAGCTTCGGGTTCGCTTGTTGGAACTCTGTTTTAAAACATCTCCTTAGCCCAAACCCCCGCAAGTCACACACCAAGCCCACACATCACCAAACCACACACCAAGCCCACCAAAATGAACCAAGTCCACGCCCAAGAGACAAAGTCACGCCCATCACATTCCAAAATAAACAAAATCACACATTAAACACATGCCAAAATCAAGACAAATCACATTCCCTAATTAAATGATACAAATCAAATCTCATCAAATACTTTCCTAATCCACTTAAATTACATTCCCTAATTAAAAAAGATCAAATCAAATAAAATCAAATCATATCCCTAACCAAAAGAGAAGAAATCAATTCAAATTAAAAGACATTCCTAATTAAAAGATATCCCTATAAATACACAAATCCTTTCCATATTCGCAAAAGGATTAACCCTTCTTTGCCTATAAAAAGAAGCCTTAACCCAACCTTGAAACCCCTAGCTCATTCTCACATCTACTCACAACAGAAAAATAATAAACCATAATTCATACTTCATGTCTCTCACTCTCATCTCTCCTCACACATACACACAATCAAATACATAATCCACAAGCCCTAAAACACACGCCACCTTCAAACTCAGCAAACCGTGACACACAGCCACTTCTTACCAACCCAAAACTGCCACGCACAAGCAGACTTCACTCATTCCCTTGCACTACCCTTCACGCATCAGCTCCCCCCTCAACGCAGCTCCTAACTTCACGCATCAGCCCTCAAACTCACGCCTAATAACAGCCTTCACACCTGCCCCATAAACCACAACACACACCTCACAGCAAGCCCTCAAATTCAAACTAAAAACACCCCCCTCAACAGCCATATTTCATGCCACAAACTGCCCCCACTTCACAACTAAAACAGCAACTTAAACTGCCCCTACTTCACAACTAAGACTTCAACAAATCTACCCTTACTTCACACCATATTCACCTCACGAAACTGCCCTAAACCACTTCCAGAAACTGCCTCTGAGACAGCCCATGCAACCATCGAAAATACCCCTGAAACAACCCATGAAACAACCCCTGAATCACGCCCAAACCGTGACCAGAAACAGCCATGAAACAGAGTGAAACAGCAGCCCAAACAGCGAATGAAAACGTTGAACCAGTGAACCGGGGGAGTTACGGAGCATCAACCCTTCCGACGGACGTGTAACGCACTTCCGAAAGATGACTTAAGATGTTAGACCTGAGGGCACCCCTTTTTATTTATTCTCATTTTATTTTTATTTATTATCTTATTTTACTTCGCATGAGTATTGTTGATTGGTGTATGATATGACTTTCGGATGAATGGAATACGTGTCCACTCTTGCAGTATATCGGATGGAAACCCGGACGTAAATTCCGTAGCCGAATCCGAATGGATGGTATTGCGGCTTGCACTCGGGATACAATGCCACGTACCCCTCGAGAGACACACATATTTCGTTTCATCCAACCTTGTGTTTGAGCATGATTTAATTGTTAGTATGTTATTTATTTTTAAGTGTGATTTAATCGTTAGTATGTTATTTCTTTAGGCATGATTTAGTTATTTTCTTTCGTATTAGGAATTGAATTTACGTTTATGTTTAGGTTGTTATTTATTTTTTTTTGATAATTCAATATGCTCATGAGATTATTGTGTGTTATCATGTGTTTGCCGTTATGATGACTTACTTTTAAAGCATGCAATCTTAGATTTAGGATTTATTTTTATGAATGCGAACTAGATCTAGGTTATTCTTGAATATATATGTTGCGTAGATTCGGTTAAGTTATTGCACCAATCATTTCATTACAAGTGGCATAAGTAAGGGACCATTCCGAACCCAACGGTTTGAGGTCTTCCCTTGCGAGGGGTGAGTGCGGCCTTAAATCATTTTCCCGGTTCACACCAGGTGGCGACTCATTTATTCTCTGGTTTAGTCCCTTGAGGGCTACTCCGTACTCCCGAATAGGCCACGAGCCTAGAACAGGGTCGCCGATTTCTGTGTCCTACAGTCTGGCGACTCCACTGGGGATAGAGAATCATCCCCGAAATAATGCCTTGTAATTTTTGTGATTTTTGTTTTAGTTAACCGTGTTTACCGTAGGTTGAAGGGGTTTAATCAAAGGTATTGTTAGAGCTTTCTATAAGGAAAAGCTGTGAAGACACCTAGATAATCATTTACTCGAAGCTTACCATGATGGACTAATTTGGAGGGCCTATTTTTTATTCCTGTCACCAAGGCGATAAGAGCCTAAGAGGCTTGGGTATTTAAGAGAGTCCGATCAACCCTCCCTCTGGGGAATCTTCAATAAGAAATCCATTTGACAGTCAGTCATGTATCATCACTCGTTGGCAAGTACCTTAAGGTATAAAAAGGTGCGCTCACTTGGTCCCTCGAACCCTTGAGTGGGGAGACCTAGCTATGGGCAATCCTTCACCGACGGGAGCCTTTGTCTACACTCCTATAAACCTGCATGTGAACCATAGTTGTATATCCTATAGAAGTTGCCCATTTATGCTTTTAATAACCACACGCATATTATATCTCATACATCGCACGCATCTCATGTATCTCATGCATTCACACATTATGTTAACCCCATGTCTTAAAAGCCATCATAGATATCCGTTGGGTTAGGAAAAGAGGGGCTTGTCAAGAAGAGTTTAGCAACATGGATATCGAGGAAAAGGAAATCGAGAAACAGAAAACCTTATGGCAAGGATAGAAAGACCATCAGGGAGGGCCTTCAAAGAAAAAAAAAGAGAAAAAGGAAGAAAAAAAAAAGAAAAAAAAATATTTGTTTGTTTTTAGTCGTTGATAGTTAGACATAAGTCCGATGATGAAATCGTTTGCTTTAGGGTGAAATCTTAGAAATGATAAACTCTTGATGTGCTTTTATCTGATACTTTGAATGATTGATCTATGTTAAACTCGTAAGCACTTCACTATAGGTTCTTAGTGGAGAAAACCTAAGTAGTTGGCAAGATGACTCATTGAAGAAATTGTAGGTCGGTGAATGACCGTTTGCTTAGATGTCTATCTTGATTTGCTTATGTTATGATGTGTGGTATGGTTGAAAATGAAAGAAAAGTCTCTAAAGAAAAGAATTGAACCACCTATAACCGATAAGCGTGAAGCTACCCATGGGCGAGTATTAAGACCACCATGAGGAGAAATGCTACCTTAAAGGGTAGGTGTGTTGAAAAAAAAGAAAGAGAAAAAAAAAGAAAAAAAAAGAAAAGAAAATAAAAAAAGAAGTTCAAAATGAAAAGGAAAAAGAGAGAGAAAGAAGATCATACCACATTGAGCACAGAAAAGCAACTGCAGGCATAATTGAGACATCTAGGTTGGTTTGACCCATCGATCCCAGTTTTTTTGACGAAATCATTGAGTTGGCTTACATGGGGATGAATATGCAAATGAACCTTTGCACACACACACTTTAAGTCCGGCTTAGATCATTTATTCAAAGACTTAGATTTGAGTTGCATTGAATGTTTTGAAGGTTCTCTGGTTTCAATACTGGTCATTCTTTGAGGGCAAAAATATGTGTAACTATTGGGATTATTTCGTAGCATGTGATATAATATGATGATATAGAATTCCATATCATGTGGTCCACCTTGACCTAATGCAAGCAGCGGAGAGCATAAAGCTTAATCAAGAATGGGGGCGACCAGTCTACCACCTCGCGAATCAGGGGCATAATGAGATATTGAGTCATGGGACCAAAGGAAACTGAGCAATTACCAGAAGAGAATTGATAGAAAGAAACTGTAACCAGGCCCCGGGGGCGACCGAAGACAGTTATAGGCGAGAAGCACCGACGAGCACAAGGAAGACCTAACCCATCGGAATAGGAAATACATCCATGCATATATATGCATACACGTAACACACTTGCATTCCTTTTCTATGTTTGTTCTGTTTTGTATTCACATGTTTTAAAAAGAAGGAGAAAGCGGCAAATGTAAGCCCACCAGAATCAGCAACATATCAGTTTCAGTTTTGGGGATGAGTCCCAGGGCCGAGGCCCACATCAGTTTCAGTTTTGGGGATGAGTCCCAGGGTCGAGGCCCGCACATCAGTATCAGTTTGGGGATGAGTCCCAGGGTTGAGGCCCACATCAGTATCAGTTTTAGGGATGAGTCCCAGGGCCGAGGCCCATATCAGTTTCAGTTTGGGGATGAGTCCCAGTGCCGATGCCCACATCAGTTTCAGTTTTGGGGATGAGTCCCAGGGTCGAGGCCCACATCAGTATCAGTTTTGGAGATGAGTCCCAGGGTCGAGGCCCTCACATCAGTAGCAGTTTTGGGATGAGTCCTAGGGTCGAGGCCCACATCAGTATCATTTTTGGGGATGAGTCCCAGGGTCGAGGCCCACATCAGCATCAGTTTAGGGATGAGTCCCAAGGTCGAGGCCCACATCAGTATCAGTTTTGGGGATGAGTCCCAGGGTCGAGGCCCACATCATCAGCAGCTTTGGGGATGAGTCCCAAGGTCGAGGCCCGCACCATCAACAGTTTGGGAATAAAGCCTACAATCAACACAGTTCGGGAACAAAGCCCGCATTCAACATAATTCGGGAACGAAGCCCACACTCAGCACAGATCGAGAACAAGACCCACAATTCAGGGAATAGGACGCTCAACTCAAAATAGGAACAAGACCCATGTGAACAAGACCCACAACACAAATCGGGAAAAAGACCCACGGGAACAAGACCCACAATTAATAGAATAGGACCCTCAACTCAAAACGGGAACAAGACCCACGGGAACAAGACCCACAACTCAAATCGGGAACAAGACCCACGGGAACAAGACCCACAATTCAGGGAACAAGACCCTCAACTCAAATCGGGAACAAGACCCTCAAACTCAAATCGGGAACAAGACCCACAATTCAGGGAACAAGACCCTCAACTCAAATCGGGAACAAGACCCACGAGAACAAGACCCACAATTCAGGGAACAAGACCCTCAAACTCAAATCGGGAATAAGACCCACGGGAACAAGACCCATAATTCAGGGAACAAGACCTTCAACTCAAATCGGGAACAAGACCCACAAGAACAATACCCACAATTCAGGGAACAAGACCCTCAAACGCAAATCGGGAATAAGACCCACGTGAACAAGAAACTTGGGAACAAGACCCACAACTCAACTCAAATCGGGAACAAGTCCCACGGGAACAAGACCCTCAACTCAAATCGGGAACAAGACCAACGGGAACAAGACCCACAATTCAGGGAACAAGACCCTCAAACTCAAATCGGGAACAAGACCCATAATTCAGGGAAGAAGACCTTCAACACGAATCGGGAACAAGATTCACGAGAACAAGACCCACAATTCAGGGAACCAGACCCCCAACTCAACTTGGGAACAAGAACCGCAACACAACTCAAATCGAGAACAAGACCCACAACTCAACTCAAATCGGGAATAAGACCATTATCTTAACTTAGTAACGGTTCAGGAATGGACCACCTCAAAGTAACGGTTCGGGAATGAACCTTGGGGTCGCAGCACCTCACCACCAGATCAACTCAGTTCGAAGCAATAGGCGAGTCAAGCGGCAGCTGGAGAGCCAGGTAAGTAAAAATGCATTGCATAAACTTTGATAGGATTGTCATTGTCACACACTGCACAAGTCCCATCAAAGTAGGGACGACTGTAGGCACTGCCTTTTTGCATATAAGTCCCGATGATGAGTCTCACATGGAGACACTACCTCTTTAAATTGTGGAAGTCGCAGGAAACGGACGTCGGAAGGGAAGAGTCAAGAATTGACATTTTTGTTGGATTTAGTTCACTGGTTTAAGCTTCGGGTTCGCTTGTTGGAACTCTGTTTTAAAACATCTCCTTAGCCCAAACCCCCGCAAGTCACACACCAAGC
Organism: Zanthoxylum bungeanum; assembly: GCA_019454045.1. Classification (NCBI taxonomy): domain Eukaryota; kingdom Viridiplantae; phylum Streptophyta; class Magnoliopsida; order Sapindales; family Rutaceae; genus Zanthoxylum; species Zanthoxylum bungeanum. The sequence goes on from SKCR01028367.1 coordinate 11,041, forward strand.
CCACACATCACCAAACCACATACCAAGCCCGCCAAAATGGACCAAGCCCACGCCCAAGATACCAAGTCACGCCCATCACATTCCAAAATAAACAAAATCACAAATTAAACACATGCTAAAATCAAGACAAATCACATTCCCTAATTAAAAGATACAAATCAAATCTCATCAAATACTTTCCTAATCCAATTAAATTACATTCCATAATTAAAAAAGATCAAATCAAATAAAATCAAATCATATCCCTAATCAAAAGAGAAGAAATCAAATCAAATTAAAAGACATTCTTAATTAAAAGATATCCCCATAAATACACAAATTCTTTCCCTATTCGCACAAGGATTACCCCTTCTTTGCCTATAAAAAGAAGCCTTAACCCAACCTTGAAACCCCTAGCTCATTCTCACATCTACTCACAACAGAAAAATAATAAACCCTAATTCATACTTCACGTCTCTCACTCTCCTCTCTCCTCACACATACACACAATCAAATACATAATCCACAAGCCCTAAAACACACGCCACCTTCAAACTCAGCAAACCGTGACACAAAGCCACTCATCACCAACCCAAAAATGCCACGCACAAGTAGACTTCACTCACTCCCTTGCACTACCCTTCACGCATCAGCTCCCCCCTCAACGCAGCTTCTAACTTCACGCATCAGCCCTCAAACTCACGCCTAATAATAGCCCTCGCACCTGCCCCATAAACCACGACACACACCTCACAGCAAGCGCTCAAATTCACACTCAAAACACCCCTTCAACAGCCCATATTTCATGCCACTAACTGCCCCCACTTCACAACTAAAACAACAACTTAAATTTCCCCTACTTCACAACTAAAACTGCAACAAATCTGCCCTTATTCACACCATATTCACCTCACGAAACTGCCTTAAACCACGTCTAGAAACTGCCTCTGAGACAGCCCCTGTAACCACCGAAAATACCCCTGAAACAGCCCTTGAGACAGCCTCTGTAACCACCGAGAATACCCCTGAAACAACCCCTGAAACAGCCCCTGAGATAGACCTTGTAACCACCAAAAATACCCCTGAAACAGCCCCTGAATCATGCCCAAACCGTGACCGGAAAAGCAGTGAAACAGAGTAAAACAGCAGCCCAAACAGCGAAACAGCGAAGGAAAACGTTGAACCAGTGAACCGGAGGAGTTGCGGAGCATCAACCCTTCGACGGACGTGTAACGCACTTCCGAAAGACGACTTAAAAGGTTAGACCTGAGGGCACCCCTTTTTATTTATTCTCCTTTTATTTTTATTTATAATCTTATTTTACTTCGCATGAGTATTGTTGATTGGTGTATGATATGATTTTCGGATGAATGGAATATGTGTCCTCTCTTGCGGTATATCGGATGGAAACCCGGACGTAAATTTCGTAGCCGAATCCGAATGGACGGTATTGCGGTTTGTACTCGGGATACAATGTCACGTACCCCATGAGAGACACAAATATTTCGTTTAATCCAACCTTGTGTTTGAGCATGATTTAATCGTTAGTATGTTATTTATTTTTAAGCGTGATTTAGTCGTTAGTATGTTATTTCTTTATGCATGATTTAGTTATTTTCTTTCGCATTAGGAATTTAATTTACGTTTATGTTTAGGTTGTTATTTATTTTTATTTTTTTTGATAATTCAATATGCTCATGAGATTATTGTGTGTTATCATGTGTTTGCCGTTATGATGACTTACTTTTAAAGAATGCAATCTCAGATATATGATTTATTTTTATGAATGCGAACTAGATCTAGGTTATTCTTGAATATATATGTTGCGTAGATTCGGTTAAGTTATTGCACCAATCATTTCATTACAAATGGCATAAGTAAGGGACCATTCGAACCCAACGGTTTGAGGTCTTCCCTTGCGAGGGTTGAGTGCGGCCTTAAATCATTTTCCCGATTCACACCGGGTGGCGACTCATTTATTCTCCGGTTTAGTCCCCCGCGGGCTACTCCGTACTCCCGACTAGGCCGCGAGCCTAGAACGTCGCCGATTTCTGTGTCCTACACCGGTACATGTCGTATACTGGAATATATATTTCCAATGGTTTCTCAATGAACCATGAGTCTTGGAGACTCGAATAGACATATATGTGTTTATAGGAGATAAACACTGAACGACTCACCGAAGATTCTAAATGGATAGTATAGCAACGTCAATAAGAATCTACTCGGGTTGAGTAGCATTTGTGATTCTTGGAGTTTAGACTATCTATGCTCTGTACACAGAACTGACGAATCCTATTGTGTATTTGTATTTAATGATAGATTTTATTAAATACACATTAACTAAATGTCAAATTGTGATATTTGACATATATCATAAATATATATGTATTTCGATATTTAAAGTAAATATCATATATATATATATATTTAAATAATTATTTAATTATTAAATAATTAAATTAATTAAAAATATAAATATCTTAAGTTTTGATATTTTTGGAGAGACCTTGAGTTGCTTTATTTGACTTGTTGAAAATTATTAAAAGGTGTAATATATACAAGTTGATTAAAGCTTTAATGAAACAAAAAAAAAATCTAGATATTTTATTTTTGACTCCAAGGCTATTTTTGTGAGTATAAATTGTTTTGTTTCATTTTCATTAGGTTTAGGTTAAGCCACCAAATATTAAAAAGTGAGTTTTGAGAGAAAAAGTTTGGAGATCAAAAGAAAAGCTTGAAAAACTTGGATTTTTGTAAGTTTTTCTTAAACTTTTTCACTTAGAAAATTATTTCTATGATACTAGGCTACAACTTGTATTGCTTAGTTTCTTCTCTACTCTTTTAGTTTTTAATTTGTTGGTTGGAAACTTGTTTGGAAGATTCTTGCATGCTTGTTTTGTAAAGTAAGATTGAAATGGTTTCAATGGCTTACTTTTGATTATTTGATAATCATGTTGTCATTCTAGAGTTGTTAAGCCACTCATTGATGACCTAGAATTGTTCTTGAGTTGTTTCATGGTGGTGAGACTTGTTTGGTGTGGTTTAGATTGAATTAAAGTGATGGATTTAATGGATTTGGTAAGATTTGTCAATTTGAAGAAATTGTAAAATTAGGCTTTTTAACCCATTTCAAATTTAGGGCTTTTAATATATGTGATGTATTATGAAGTATATATGATGCATATTAATTTTTGAGTTGATTGGATTTGATCTTGACATGTTTTGAACATAAAAAGACCAAATTGCAAAAACTGAAAAATTTGGGGATGTTTTGACAATTAGCAAATTTTTGGGGTTTTTGTTGCATTCTGATTTTGATGTGTTGGACATGTTGGAAATCATTTTAGAAATGATTTAGAATCATCCAAAATTATTTTTGACAATTTTAGGACTAAAATGATCAATTTGTAAAGTATTGGGGTAATTCGGTAATTACCAAGAAATTTGGTTTCTTGTGTAATTTTTCAGAATTTGATAATTGGGTAATTAAATAAATAAGTTTATTTAATTGATCCAAGAAAAATTTTGAAATCAGAAAATTTTGATTTTTCGCGTTTCCGCTGCGTTATCAGATTTTCACCTTAAAACCACTACATCACCACCCACCTCGGCACGCTGACCCGGGGACCGAGATCTCAGTATCTTGTACCCACAGGTATATGACGTATGCCCTACATGAGAGTTTCAGCTTCTAGAAGACTAATATGATGGGAGTAAGCCAACGATTTTCCTTGGGAAAAGACTTTGATAGACAGAACAGTGCTGGAATGGCTGAGTTACGAGCTGTCACGTTGGCCGAAAATGTAGCACTGGAGAAAATGTTGGAATGATGAGCTTCTGTTGGCAGAGGGTGGTTTAGTCAGAGACCAGAGCTACTGTTTGTAGAGTGGTTGGGGAAAAGGAACATGGGCGACGATGACAGGGTGACATGAGTTGACGTCATGGGTTGGTGGAATAGTAAGTTTGAAAGTCTATATAAAAGGGTTGAACCCACAAATTCAAGGGATAACAATTTGATATTTCACCACTTGTGAAGAGAGATATAAAAACTTAATGATAGAGAGATAGAGAGTAAGTCGGTTTTGACCCAAGCAAGTTGTTGATGGTGTTTTCTAGGCACTATGTTATTTAAGCAGCACGACATGAGTAAAAAAGGTAATTCACTTCTCAGTCAAGATTATTAATGCAGACCCGACCACTAAAGAGCCAAACAGTGAAGAGACCGAGCGCTTGGTGATTGGTGACCGACCACTTTTCCAGATAAACCGGGCACTATCAAGTCGGCAGAAGCATTCTCAGCATAAAAGACTATTGTGACCGACCTCATGAAGACCGACCAGACAGGCGAGATGTACTCAAGACGACAACACTCTATTCTTGCAGATAAGATAAACAAATTATCCTACTCTCACGAGGAAATGAAGTCAGAATCCAAGAAGGAATAAGAAAAGTGAAAGCAACGTTGGGTTAGAAATCCTTACAAGAGGAGAAGACTAAATTCAACTAGGATTTCTTATGCAAATAGGAGTCTGATTTCTATACTATTATAAATAGGAGGGCAGAGTATGTGTAAATGCATCAAAAAATTAGAGATCTGAATCTTCAAGCTCGGACTTGTAGAAAACAAATAGAGACTTGAAAAGAGTGTTTAAGTAATAAAAGTATCATCATGTTTGTGTCCGTGGACGTAGGTCGAATCCCAATCCACCGAACCACGTTAAATCGCCTTGTTGATTGGTGTGTTTATCTGTTTTCTGCTAAATTTGCTTTTGGACCCCCATAACCAAACAAATTCACTATTGAAGGAGGATTACCTCGGAGGTGATATTCCAATATTACCCTGAGACCAAAATCCACCGTCAACAGTTGGCGCCGTCTGTGGGGAACTGGACAAAAAGCAACTCGTGTAGTAAGACAATGGCGGAAGGCGGAAACCACCAATCATCAGGAAACTCAGCCGCAGATTGGATGGAGAAGATCGAGGAAAACCTAAGGAAAGAAAGGGAGGAAAACCAAACTCTGCTAAAAACCATAGTAGACCGGTTGGAAAAGATTGAAGGAGCACACGACAGAAAATTCAAGGCCGGGACTAGCCGACGAAGGATTGAAATAGCGGAAGGAAAGAGAATTGTCTTTATAAGTGAGGACGACAGATCCCGGAGGAGGGATCCCTACAGGGTAAGATCCGTGGTGGTGCAGAGAGATTCCCAGACCAAGGACACACGGGAGGAAGAGGATGACAAATCATCACCAGACTCCTCCTAGGATAGCCCTCACAGCACCCGGAGAAGAGGGAAGGAATATATCGAAGAAGTACGAGAAGATACCGACCCTGAGAAGCACCACTCCCAAGATAGCAGAAAAGAAAGAAACCACAGGAGGCGGCATGGAACCAAAGAGATCAGCATGAAATCTTGGCTGCGGGAGGAGCTGGTCAAATGGGGAGTATACCCCAATACAAACAGAGGGGATGTCCAGGACGGCAAAGATGAGTCCCCCCTCACAGAAGAAATAAAAAACAGAGAAATTCCCGAAAAGATTCAGCATGCCAACCATGGCGCCATACAAAGGCCATACCGATCCCAAAACCCACATTGAAGGCTTCGTCCTACTAATGGAGGTACAAGGGGTAACAGGGGACGCCATCTGCAAAGTGTTCCCCCTAACTCTGGCCGGACCGGCCATTCTATGGTATAGAAGCCTAGCCCCAAGAAGCATCAGCAGCTTCGCACAACTCAGAAATTCATTCATACGACACTTCAAGGGAGCATGCGTCCCTAAAAAGACAATCAGCTCGGGGCTGGATCTTATTCCGCCGAGGCCTTCAGGCTCGGGGTCGGGTTAAGTCCCACCGAGTCATGCTCGTTGGTCTAGGGACGTAACATTCCCCCAGGTCTAAGTGCCTTTCTCAGCTCGGGGTCGGGAGACGTCCCACCGAGTCAGCCCTTCGGACTGGGGACGTAACATTCCCTCAGGTCCAAGTGCCTTTTTCAGCTCGGAGTCGGGGTATGTCCCACCGAGTCAGCCCTTCGGACTGGGGACGTAACATTCCCCCAGGTCCAAGTGCCTTTCTCAGCTCGGGGTCGGGAGACGTCCCACCGAGTCAGCCCTTCGGACTGGGGACGTAACATTCCCCCAGGTCCAAGTGCCTTTTTCAGATCGGAGTCGGGGTATGTCCCACCGAGTCAGCCCTTCGGACTGGGGACGTAACATTCCCCCAGGTCCAAGTGCCTTTTTCAGCTCGGAGTCGGGGTATGTCCCACCGAGTCAGCCCTTCGGACTGGGGACGTAACATTCCCTCGAGTCCAAGTGCCTTTTTCAGATCGGAGTCGGGGTATGTCCCACCGAGTCAGCCCTTCGGACTGGGGACGTAACATTCCCCCATGTCCAAATGCCTTTTTCAGCTCGGAGTCGGGGTATGTCCCACCGAGTCAGCCCTTCGGACTGGGGACGTAACATTCCCTCAGGTCCAAGTGCCTTTTTCAGCTCGGAGTCGGGGTATGTCCCACCGAGTCAGCCCTTCGGACTGGGGACGTAACATTCCCCCAGGTCCAAGTGCCTTTTTCAGCTCGGGGTCGGGTTACGTCCCACCGAGTCATGCTCATTGGTCTGGGGACGAGACATTCCCCCAGAACCAAGTATCTCTCTTGGCTCGGGGTCCTCAGGGACATACTCGATGCATAGGATCCGTGAGAAGCATAGCACGGGGAGGGATGATACCCCCGTGGCGATTGCTTACTCCAGTGTTACCGAACATAAGGAGGAATATGCCCTTAATGTGTCGAACACTCTTTGATCCTCACTTATCCGATGTAATAGGATCCGTAAGAAGCATAGCACGGGGAAGGATGATACCCCGTGGCGATTGCTTACTCCAGTGTTACCGAACATAAGGAAGAATATGCCCTTAATGTGTCGAACACTCTTTGATCCTCACTTATCCGATGTAATGGATCCGTGGGAAAGCATAGCACGGGGGATAATGATGCCCCCGTGACGATTGCTAGCTCCAGTGATGCCGGACCTAAGGAGGAATGTGCCCTTAGTATCCCGGACACTCTTTGATCCATTCATCATCCGGATCCGCGAGAGACGCAGCACGGGGATGCGTTGTGCCCCTGTAGCGTGTGCCTACTCCAGCGTGGTAAGGAGGAGCCCTCATACAATACACAGGATCCCCAGTGAACCGACGTGTAGAGGATGTGCCATTACCAATCAAACGTTCTTTCTGATCTGAATCCTGGTTCGCCGGGACACTGAATTGAAAGATTCAGAATTATGTTTTGGAGACCTCAGACGGGACGCTGTTTTGAGGCATCCATGTTGTTGTTTATGCTTGCAAAAAACATTTTTTGGGATAGGTGCTAAGTCACCCCCACCTTTTAATTTTATTTTCCAGAATCTTGTTTTTGTTTTTCACCGATCTGGCAGAGGGACGCCCATGCCAGATTCGGTAGGGTTTCAAAAGGTTGATTCACTTCCCTTCTGAATAAACCTCAGGGGTAAGTCGGCTCGGGGCTGGATTTCGTTCCGCCGAGGCCACTTGTAGTCGGCTCGGGGCTGGATTTCGTTCCGTCGAGGCTAGTTGGTTATTCAGCTCGGGGTCGGGTTATATCCCACCGAGTCAGCCCTTCGGACTGGGGACGTAACATTCCCCCAGGTCCAAGTGCCTTTTTCAGCTCGGGGTCGGGTTACGTCCCACCGAGTTAGCCTTCTTTGGATTGGGGAGATAACATTCCCCCAGAGCCCAAGTCTTTCACTCAGCTCGGGGTCGGGTTACGTCCCATCGAGTCGGTTTCTTTGGACTGGGGAGGTAACATTCCCCCAGAGCCAAGTGTCTCACCCGGCTCGAGGTCGGGTTACGTCCCACCGAGTCAGTCTTCTTTTGATTGAGGAGGTAACATTCCCCCAGAGCCAAGTGTCTCACTCAGCTCGGGGTCGGGTTATGCCCCTCCGACTCATGATTAAAACCTCGAAGGGTCTCAAAGTGTTCGGATAACAGGAAGCATAAAGAAAAAGAGAAAGAGATTAGAAAGACCCATAAATATATATATATATATATATATATATATAATATATATGTCAAAATACAGTTTGAATAGTTATTACAAAAAGTTTAAGTGTACACAGGGCCCGGTCGGGTTACCCTTTCTCATTCAACCTGCGCAGGGGCAGAAATTTCTTCCTCAGCCAGCTCAGACAGCGGGAGGATCGGCTCGACCTCGGGAGGAGGGACTACGGCTTCGACCTCGGCAGCATGAGAGACCTATGCTTCAGGGATGGGAGGAGGGATCTCAAGGCAGTCCTCACCAGGGGCAGGAACATGAGGTCGTCCTTCCTGGGAAACCCCGGAAGCCGGAACAACCGAAATCGGGTCGGGATCCATCACCTCATCGGAAGGAGGAGGGAGCCATTTCTGGAACTCCTCCTCGGAGATCTCCCCCTTGCAGAAACTGATGGCCGCGTAGATAGGATTCATGTTCAGACCTGGCTGTACCATCGGCATTAGTTCAGCGCAGTCACCAACCCCCTCAAGGCGGATGGCCTCCTTCTCGGTCTCAAGATCGTCCTCTCTTTACTGCAGCTCGGCCTCTTTCCTCTCAAGATCATCCCGAGCCCGTGCCATTTGCTCATCGTTGGCCTTCAATTTGGTTTCAACATTTGACACCTTCGCTTTCAAAACACCGATCTCAGATTGGGCAGCCTTCAAATCCTCCCTAGCAGAGTCGGCAAGTTTTCTCTCCAACGCGGCAGCAGCCTTAAGAGCTTTGTTTGTTTTGAAATTCTCAATTGCGGTCGACTCAAGGTTCCTTATCACCTCCTCCCGATCAGCCAGTTTAGCCTCCACTTCTGTAAGGCGATTCTGAAGTCTCTAGGCCTGACCACACTCGGACAATAGACTCAGAAGGAGGTCTTTATTCTTCCCCATAAGGTAAGTAGCCTGCACGAAAACAAAGAAAGTCAAGATATGAGATGAAGAAGACCGAGAACCGAAATCAGAAAAAAGAAGAATAAAACTACCTTTGCCATTTGAGAGCTCATATCCTCATATCTCGAAACCTCCCCCGGGGGAATCACCTCGGCCAATTCATTAAAAGCCGGCACTAAATAGGAAGTAGCCTCCCGGATGCCTTCTCCCAAGTCATCCACCCCGAGGATCACGGAACCTTTCCGCTTCTTAGTAGAACCCTCGGAAGATTTTTTCCCCCGACGGACATCTTTCTTCTTGCCCGGGACAGGCTCATCCTCCTCCCCCCCAACTCAGCCTCCTCGGCCCCAAATTGACGCCTCTTTTTCCTCAAAGGCTTCGGCGGACTGAGGAGACGAGCAGACCCCGATGACTGCACACCAGGAGAAGATAGACCCCGAGCAGCCGCCTGAACTTCCCCCTGAGATACCTTACCAGCCTCGGATGGTTCAGGCTGTGCCCGGGAAGTTCCCGTTCCCACATGACCGGCCTTCTTCATAGTACCAGCCAACTTCTCAAGAAACTTCGGCCTCTTTGACATGCCTACAAAAAAAGGGGGGAGAAAGAAATCAGGACCCGAGCATATGACAAAGACATCAAACAGTATAAAACAAACAGAGAAGTCAAACTAAAACGGTCAGCAAACATCTACCTATCCGACCCGAGGCCTCCGAAGGGACAGTCCGAGTAAGGCCCGACTCAACAAAGGCCGCATCATTAACCAACTTCCTCCAGTGGGCAGCATACCCCCGAGCCCAATATACCCGCCTCCGGACCTGACGAGAAACCTTGGGAGCATCCCGCCAACAAGCTGGGAGGAATCAGAGCAGTTAGAAACCTAAGAAATTAATAACGAGAATAAGAAAAAAGAGGGGTATTAAACTCCTAACCTCCCCCCTGAAGATGTCCGGAACCGAGACGTCCTCCTCAAACGATCTCAGGACCCGACCCCAATCCCCAGTAGCCCAGAACCAAAGATCCTTGAAATTCTTGTTAGAGTCGGGGAGTTTCTGGACAACGTTGGACGAACTCTCATAAGCAGAGAGGTAATACCAACCGTAGTGGGTCTTTGGGTTAGACTTCAAATGATATAACCTCTTCACCTCTTCCAAAGAAGGTACACCTAAACCTGCCCGGTGCCAAACCACATATATGCCGGCCAGAATCCTCCAACTATTTAAACTCAATGGCAGGGGGCAATCTCCATCTCGGCCAGCATCCAAGCAAAATAACGTTGCATCGGCAGCCGTTGCCCGCACTCGAAAAAGGCAGGAAGAAGTGCCACCGAACCCTCGTCAGGTTGACTAGGGCGATCCATCGGGCCGCGAACTTCAAGAGCGATATCTATCGGAATATCATATCGCTGTCGGAGTAGTGCAAGGTCATTTTCAGTTATTTTGGAAGGACGGTTCATATCCAGAGCAGACGAGCCAAGATCACCGGGCTCTGGATCCTTCCGAGGAACCCTTTGATGGTAGGAATCTTGTTCGACCTCAGAAGGAGTAGAGGTAGTATCAAGGTCTTCTACACTAGGTGCCCCCGAGCCCGAGGAGAGCTCCTCAGCAGGGGGAGTTGAGGTTTTAGCAGGCTTTTCAGGGGAGGAACTGTTGCCAGACATCCCTGACATCCGGAGAAACAAAAAAGGAAGGGGAAGTCAGTCTATAACTAAGAAACTACTCAGGTTTCTAAAAACAGGTGGGTACTAAAGAGCGCCCTAAAGCAAAATCCAACAAAGCCTTAAGTCGTTCCCTAGCAACATTCAGCAAAGAGAGCATGATTCACAACACAAAAAGAGAAGAGATCGTTCAGAAGACTTACTTGTTTTTTCTCAAAAGCCTGAGATTGTGCAGTACGGTTTGCCCGTTCCTTATGTTCGCAGCGGAGAAAAGAGCCCACGGTTGAATTCCGAGAACCCTAATTTGAGCAGTTCACAGAGATACTTTCGGGAAAGAAGGAGAAATTGCGAAAAAAGATTGAACAGTGAAAGCCTCGTCTTCTTATAGTCATGACCAGGGGGCTCGTGACCTTTGGATCAAAAGAAGGAACCCGGATGAACGCCAAGTGTCGACTGCAAAAGAGGTCTGCCAAATTTAAACAGACGGTTAAGATCAGCGCACTGTAAAAACGCCTCGACACGGTCGATTCGTTTTCCTTTTTGGCGGGAACATGACGGATGTTTGACAAGTGTCGAACTTAGAAGAAACCCTAAAGATGATTTGATGGGCATTTAAACAGACGTGACTGTTGCGTGTCTCAAGACAAAACGCTTGAAAAGGGGCAACAAAACATTTCTCAGCATCGGACCAACCTCCAACAAAAGCAAATCAGCATGCCATATTTATATAGTTCCCGGCACCAACTTGCATACTCATTGGAACCGAGAACTAGGGGACAGATGTTGATGGTGTTTTCTAGGCACTATGTTATTTAAGCAGCACGACATGAGTAAAAAAGGTAATTCACTTCTCAGTCAAGATTATTAATGCAGACCCGACCACTAAAGAGCCAAACAGTGAAGAGACCGAGCGCTTGGTGATTGGTGACCGACCACTTTTCCAGATAAACCGGGCACTATCAAGTCGGCAGAAGCATTCTCAGCATAAAAGACTATTGTGACCGACCTCATGAAGACCGACCAGACAGGCGAGATGTACTCAAGACGACAACACCTTATTCTTACAGATAAGATAAACAAATTATTCTACTCTCACGAGGAAATGAAGTCAGAATTCAAGAAGGAATAAGAAAAGTGAAAGCAACGTTGGGTTAGAAATCCTTACAAGAGGAGAAGACTAAATTCAACTAGGATTTCTTATGCAAATAGGAGTCTGATTTCTGTACTATTATAAATAGGAGGGCAGAGTATGTGTAAATGCATCAAAAAATTAGAGATCTGAATCTTCAAGCTCGGACTTGTAGAAAACAAATAGAGACTTGAAAAGAGTGTTTAAGTAATAAAAGTATCATCCTGTTTGTGTCCGTGGACGTAGGTCGGATTCCAATCCACCGAACCACGTTAAATCGCCATGTTGATTGGTGTGTTTATCTGTTTTCTGCTAAATTTGCTTTTGGTCCCCCATAACCAAACAAATTCACTATTGAAGGAGGATTACCTCGGAGGTGATATTCCAATATTACCCTGAGACCAAAATCCACCGTCAACACAAGTAATAAAATCTCCCTTCTTTATTCCCGTTGATGTAGGTTGGAGTCACTCTCCGCCGAACAACGTTAGTTTCTTATTTTCTCTATGATTTTATGTCTGGTTATTAAGTTTGTTTTGGTTCCCAACTAACCAAATATTTTACTGTTTGTGGGAGGTTAGTTCGAGGGCTTGAATTCCAAATCACCCTTAAAATTTAAGGAAAAACAGTTGTAAATAATATATTTCATCGAAATAAGATGTTAACCTCGACCGCACTTATTATATTTTTTTTTTGAAATGGACCCCGCTTAATCTACGTTGATATCAAGGCAATGTGATTAGATGCAATTGATGGTGATGCCTGTAGCACCGTACCATACATCTATTGCCATTTTGTACTACATACCGACTTTATCATTTAACACTGTTCCAGTGCTTTCTGCTTCCTTTTTTATCCGGCATTTTTTGTCTGCACTCGAGCCTACGGGAAAGAGTTCTAAAACCCTAATTTGGTCAAACTAACAGTTAATGTCTTGTCCAATGTCGAGACCCACTGAAAGTAAAATGCTTCTCTATATTACTTTCAGAATATTTTATCATGATTTCCTTATATGTGTCACATTATTATACTGAGTATAAAAATTTAAGAGTGATTTATAAATTACCCACCATCACTTAACAAATTATTGAAATTTGAAATTTGAATGCCGGGTCTAAAGTAAGTTAAAGTAACCTTGTTGTACTTGCTTACTGTGACGGAGTTCATTTCATTTTTTTCTTTCCCATTTGTGAAGAAAGTTCAAATAATGTTTAAGCATATCTTTATTCTAACAGCAAAAAGAGAGCGTGTAAGGTTTAAATTTCTTGGAACAGAGTCTCAAAAATGGGTGAATGATTATTATTGATTAATGCCTCAAAGGGGCGCAAACACACAATCTTAATTGATTAATTTATATAAAAGAAAATTGCATTACTCATAAGAATTTTTTTATTGTTCCTTTCTCTAGATTTAGCTTTAGGCTTATACAGTAGCACGAATAATCAACTCGGTAATGCTTGAACGGTTGAATTCCATTATCTCATGGCTTCTGGCTTCTGGCTTCATCTTCTGCTACCTGTGGCAACCGCCCCAATTGTGCCACCATGTTGTGGTAACTGCCAGGTTATGCTCCATGTTGTGGTGTGTTACTTGCATCAACCACTATGAACGCGTATTGCATCATTCAACTTCTTAGTCATGTTTGTGCAGTTGTTCCTTGATTTGGGCGTTACTTCGGCTAGTTGGGACGATTTGCCTGCTGGTTGAGTGATTTAGAAGTTATGATGATTGAGCGATACAGTTGTTAGGCCGGTTGGTTATTCAATTGTTAGGCCAATTGGGGGATGATTGCAAGTTTTTGTTGTCAATGATTACCCCCAAATATGGCCCAATTGATTTAGTCAATGAAATTGAAGCCATAATTCTCAACTGTTATCTCTTATCCTTCATTAAATACAGTACTTGAAATGGCGGTGGGATGTTCCTTCATTGAATGTGTCTTCATTTAATGCAGCCTTGAGATGAATTTAATGCAAAGTGTCTTTATTACTTATCATTTCTTTTCTTAATGTCCATGTTGTCTCTCATTGTCACTCCAACTGACACACGTCTTTTCCAATTCAAAATAGTGTTGTCCTCTGTCTTTTCACAGTTAACGCCTTTTCCTTTGGTTCCAATTAGGGCGTGCTATTTGTGTAAGGCAATGAAATGGTTGCCATCACTTTGGCTATAAAAGGGCTTTTTGTTCCTCAATAAGCACCTAAAAACTCTGAATCTTCGCTCTCACTCCTTTAATAGCACCTTCATCCTCTGGACCCAAACTCCCTGGAATCTTTCATCTTTAACTCTATCTGAAGGTCTTGGAAGACCCTTCAATCGATACTGCTCGTCTGATTTCAGTAGGTGCGGTGGGGAATGTCCCTTTCCTTGGCTCTGTATTCACTGAGGAACACGTCACTAGTTAACTCTTTCTTCTTACAAGTGATCTTCCTCTTTCTGAGTCCTTGCCTCTCTCTTCTCTTTGTCAGGCCAACGTTATTCATGCTTGGTCACCAATTCTTATCCTCAGGGACATGTTTCATCATATGGGGCCTGATGGTGAAATTAAAAACTCTTTCGAGCAATCAAACATTCTGTTAGGGTTGGTGTTCGGAGCGCCAATTCGGACGTATTTATGTCCGATTCATGAATACTGTATTCTGGAAGGTGATTAAATCTCATTTAACCAATGATTGTCATTGGATCACAAAATTTATTAAACTGATACATTGGATGTATGTACTTTAAAGAATTGTAAATTGCTTAAGGTAGTTTTCTTTACTTCGTAACTTAGTCGATGAACTGTCATGACTTAGTTACATGTTTTTATGAAACGCGGATAGAATATTTTGACTGGTTCAAAGATATTCGATCTGAACTATAAAAATTGTATCTTTAAAATTCATCGTGAGTCTTTGAATTATTCAAAGATATTTGATACGATCAAACATATGAATTTATGGCAATTTGTTCTAAGGTTGTTCGAAGAATATAATTCGTACATCAATATTATTCTTCCATGATTCCATATTGATGAAATTGGTTAGTGCAAGAAATGGAATCTTATGCGATTTCATTCGTTTGATATTGAAAGTTACCGAATTAGTTTCAATACTCTTGGGGATATGCTCCAGTAACACTAATTCATCCTTTTAATTTATGTTCCATTAGTTTCTACAGTTACATATATGATATGTATAAGTAGAAAATTTGGATCTTGAAATATTTGAGATTTGAATCTTTCTTTTGTATAATAGTTATATAATCAAACTGTATTTGCACATCGGAGGTACAACCAAGAGTTTATCATTTATTCTGTTTAATTGAATATTGTATTCTATTTGATAAAATATCTTTTCTACGATATCGAGTAATAAAATTATTTATTACTTAGTGTGTAACATTGGATGTTGACTATTGTAGAAAAGACTTGATTTACTGAAGTCAAATATGGTGCTAAACTATAAATTGAACTACATAATTAATAAGATGAAAATACCCTTTAATTACTTCCATATAAGTGCTATTGGATGTCAGAATCATTTGTAATGTATTTGATACTTAATGGTTCTGTTGTTTTCTTATTGTAGAAAATTATCCTATAACTTATAGTGGGAGCGATATTTGATATCGATTCTGGAAATTAGCATTAGACCATAGATCTTATATTGTTCGTAGCATACTACGATCAAGTTTGAAACTTAATTGTGCTTTAGTTATGAAACGTTCATAAAATGTGCAAATTGTTTACACAGCAAAAAATACAGTGAGCTTATTAAAGGTTTGACCTTTACAGTGTGACAGTGAGAAAAGTTATACTCAGTAATCTATTGTAGATTCTGAGGAAACTTGCCTCTAGTCGCACTAATTGAACAATTTAAGATCTGTTGGTTAATGATAATACTAAATTATGTATTTTAGCTAAAGAATACAAAGTGGCATTTTTTGAATGACTTCTTCGGATAAGAGATCAGTTGTGATTTCCTTGATTGAAGAGTACATTCTTGAATAGCCCTAGAGTTTGTATTCTGCTAAGATTAAAAATTGGAATATTAGCTTATAGAGTCTATTGTAGACTCAGATGAGTTTTCTGGAAATTTGTGTTCTCTAATTTTGATATCAGTCAGATCATCTGATTTTATCAAAGTATCAAGAATACATATGAGATAGAAAGGTTAGTGGGAGCGTATAAATTTCTTTCTAGTATTTTACATCATAATGACATTATCATTATTAAGGTAATAATGAGATGTTAATGAGGTAAAAGGTTTACCTGAGTCTTATTTTCTCTATAAGAGCAGTAAGAGTGGTGTCTATTATATTCGATATAAAGTTTATATATGATATAAAACTAAGAGACTTTTGAGATGCTCCAATTAGTCGTACATTAGATATGATATAATAAATGACATAATGAGACTATATGTATGACAGTTAGTATAACTGTTTGACAGTTAATGTGTCTATAATATATAATATTCATCTTTCGTAAATGATAATTCCTTTGTTAAAAGAGAAATTGATTAGAAAGTATAGTCAATTTTATGCATCATGGGATGATGGCATAATGAATACTATATTAAGTGCGATTAAAAATATCAATTTAATCGTAATTGTTACGAGTTATTTTGATATCCTCTAGACCATAAGATATGTCTTGAAACATGTTCTTTATTATCTTTGAGATATTAAGAACGAGTTTCTTATTAATGGAGAATAAAGTTCACAACCATTAGGGTCAGATTGGTTTTGAGTCTAATTATGACGTTAGATAGTCTACGTCATAAAGAGTCAGAAAAGATGCAGTGAGAGTGTCACGGATGATTCTACTGCATGAGTGGAATTAGTTGCAACTTATGAAGTATTAACTTATGACTTAGAAGTTTGTTATTAGTGTTGTGCTTGCGGTTGTCTACATAGTATTTTGGATTTGATCCGTAAATACTTAGACAACTTAGTAGCTGAAGCACAATGTTAATGTGGCGTCTGAGTCATATTGATGTAGAACTTAGTTTCTACAAAAATATGAATGATGCTGGCTAAGGGAAACAATTGGGTTTTTTGACAAACTCAATATGTCATAGCGGGCTTACTTGTTGTTGCCTACCTTTTGAGTGCTAGGTGAGTTCTTAAGGGGCCATGAGTATGTGATACACATTAAGATGTGTATATGATATCGTGGATTGGCACTAGAGCAAGTGGGAGAAATTGTTAGGGTTGGTACTCGGAGAGCCAATCCGGATCGTATTTATGTCCGATTCATGAATACGAGCAATATATTTTTCCATTATATTACTTATTTTGGTAGCACCTCTTGTCTTTTATTATATATATTTGATCTTATTCATTAGATTGAAACTAAATCGTGTTTAGTGATATATATATATATTAGATAAATACCTGATAATATATAATGTAGTGTGCAATTACAACGTAGTTTGTAATTGACATTAAGAAGCGTCACTACTAGAAATATAGTAGCATAGTGATTCTTTAACTTGAGATACCACTGTGGATATATGAGTTATCCTTCACACTTAGATGGCAGTCACGTCACCGATCTATTTAGATCAGACCTCCGTCTGTTCGTTGGGTGTGGACTCATGCTCATTAAATCCCGTGTGTATCATGATAGGATCCGTCAGTCCTGTGTACAGGGCATAGGTATTCATTATATGATTAGCAGTCTGTTAAATCCATGGCTGTGGTATACTTCGGAAGTAAGTTCCAAGTGTTATTTAGAAGATTGCTAATAGATACATCGACACGATTATACCTATAGAGATTTGACGTTTATATCTATATCTCTGGGATAATCCGGATACCTGTGACGGAGGGATTATACGTATGCAATGACCTCGACCTGTATGATTCAGCGGGTTTATCTGTGGTCATCATAATTTACGGGTGGGTGAATTATGGACACAAAATTAGATTTTATGATGGATCTGTCTGGATCTAGAGAGTCTCACTAATGAAATATACTCGTAGAGCACTAGGGCAACCGTTATTAATAATACTGATTATTTATAACTCGTTTAACGGTTAAATGAAAAATACATACAATCGGGACCTGACGGTCATTTCCAAATTAATGTGTATTTTATTTAATACTTGATTTTATTAAATACAAATTAATAAAATATCAAATTGTGATATTTGGCATATATCATTAATATACGTATTTGAGATATTTAATGTAAATATTATACATATATTTAAGATATTTTTATATAATTATATAATCATTTAATTGTTAAATAATTAAATTAATTAGATTTGTTCTTGAGTTATTTTATGATGGTGAGACTTGATTGGTGTGGAATTAGATTGATTAAAATGTTGAATTTTCAATTTAATGTAAATTGTGTAATTGGAATAATTTGTGAAATTGGGGTTCTTAACCTAATCCAATTTTGGGGATTTTCATATATATGATGTAATTTGATATATATTAAATTTGGGATTAATTGGGTTTGATCTTGACATGTTTTGAACATTTGGGGCCAAATCGCAATTAATGGAAAATTCTGGACTGTGTTCGGCAATTACAGAATTTTTGGGGATTTGTGTTCCAATTTCTAATTTCATGTATTATACATGTATAAATCATTTTAGGATTGATTTGGAATCACTTAAATATATATTTGACAATTTAAGGACCAAAATGATCAAAATGTAAAGTTTAGGGGTCTCATGGTAATTAACGATAAATCTGATTTTTCAGATAAAAATTCAGTTTTTATTTATTTAGTAATTAGAATAAATTGGTTTATTTTAATTTCCCAAGAAAAAAATTTATCAGAAATTGTTTCAGAGTGAAATACGCGAAAACGGTGAAAAACGACGTTACCGGGTAACGGCTGCCCAAACATTGAACTGGACACTGTTTGGGCTGTCCACAAACTGTCCAAATATTTTTGGGGCTGACCTGGGCAGTCTCCATGTGCATTGGTTGGTCGGTTCGGTCAGAAATGCATTTTATGTTATTTTACAAAAAAATATTTTCGCAAACGTTTTGTGATGTTTCTATATTATTTATGTCGTTATATAATATCGAATAAATATGTTTAGGTGAAATGTGAATGAATTATCAATATTGGATATTGAATAATTTATTTTAAGTTTAAAATTTTTAAACTACGATTTCACCCGAACCGCGCTCCTTCGCTGCGCCTCCCCGATTTGACCCCAACACATTCTCTTTTTGCTTGTCTTTTTCATTCATATATGAACTTGCAATATAGTTGACATCAAAAACTTATAAATGAGTGAGTGCCTTGTTTCTAATTCATTTCCTCTACAAAACCATCTCATGTCTCACCTTTCATATTAAGACGACCATCAGTAGTCTTAACTAATTTAATAGTAAACTCTTCTCCCCATTATAGGTAACTTTTCCATCTTCTTTAGCATTATATGCTTCTTGCATTCTATCAATAACTCTCCTTTCAAAATATTTTCCATCAATATTACAACCATCTTCATAGAGATACTGTGTGGAAGAAGTGACTCTCAACATCAGTAACAATGATTGTCAAGGAGAGATATCTTTCGCCCTTTGGATCCAAGCCCATACCTAGCTATGAGGTGTCCTCATAATTTTCCTACCTGATTCTGGTTCTTTAAGGCCTACCAAAGCTGATTTAAAGAGGGTTCTGGCCGACACTACTACTATCACGAGGCTCCAACGGAGAAGTATGAAGATGTCCCTTAGCCCCTTTTTGAGTACACTCGGACGCATAATCATCTCATTAATAAAAGGTTATCCTTTCATGTTCCCATAGTGATGGTATATATTTCTTAATACTTTTTCCATTGATCGCTCTAACATGTACATTCCGATCTAACAGCTTCTACCTCAGATGGTCCTTCCCAATTAGGCAACCATTTTCCATGTTTTAGTCTATTCATATCAAACAGTAGTATCGCCATACATACTACCTCACCCTTTTTGAACGACTTAGTTATGACTTTCTTATTGTAGTATTTGGCCATTCTAGACTTTTGTTCTTCGAACTTTTTTAGGACGTTTAGTTTGAGTTAGTCTAATTTCAATAAGTTCTGCATTAGGGCCTTGCTATAATTCTCATGACTTAGCTTATTTTGTAGGGCAACCATAATTGATTGAGCGTTGAGCTCTATAGGTATTACTATCTCTTGTCCATAAACTAACTGGAATTGGGTAACCTTGGTGATTGATCGAGGAAATGTTTTGTAGGCCGACAAAGTTTGACCTAAACACTCATTCCAATGTTTTGTATTATCCCCAATCATTTTCCAAATTATTCCTTTTAGTATTTTATTGGATGATTCTGTTTTTCTATTTGACTGATCATAATAGGGTGTTGAGTTTACTGTTGGGATGTTTGCTCTAGAACTATATGTAATGTAAACGGTTTTATATGTTTTGAAATAAAAATGATGCATTATTCATTTATTAGAGTGTTTGTTTTAATTTCGCATATTATAAATTATCTTGATTACCCTAGATTATTTATGTACCTTCAGACTTAGTGTATGATTGTCATACACAAGAGGATTTAAGTCTAAAGTTAGTAATCATAAATAGTCTATAGAGAGCAAACAAAGCGGGTACTTTTTTGTGGTTTATCTATAGCTGCTTTCCATTCTATATTTGTATGGCGAACTTAATCCGGGATCGTCCATGTAGAGACATGAGAATGGAGGCACCTTGTATGATGTTATCATATAGGACTGGACCCAGATATAAATGACTTTCTTATAATATCCGTTAAACAAAGAAAATCATTTTGATCTACTAGATGGTCATATATGGATTGATCTTAATCCTGAGTGTACTACGAACTCCTGCATGGCAGGCTATGTCATTTGATTTACAATGGTGAGGTTGGTGTAGCAGTCCAGACTCTTTTTGGACACTAAATGCGCCCAAACTGCAACTGAAGCAGTCCGCTGTGTGCGTGAACTGAAGTGACATTTGAGGTATGATTTTTCAGGGAAAAACACCCCCAACACAATCCCAAAAGACGTGTTTCCCAAAAAAATCTGGATTGATACAAGATCAAACCGAGCCCCGAATCACACAAATAAGTGCTCGGTAGTGGACAATATAACACCCCACTGTCGTGAGTTGTATTAGATGGAAATAATGATTTTGGTTCAACACCACAAAGTCTTCTGAGCTATGTCTCACAACCAATGGGTGAACTTATATTGTTAAGATTGTTAACATATTACCCACTGCTCAACACTGAAATGTTTAAGGTTGAGAAACCTAAAACTAAATGGCAAAATATTTCCCATGTTGATACATATCTGTGGCATCTTAGACTTGGTCATAACAACCTTGACCAGATAGATAGATTGATAAAGAACAGAGCCTTAAACCAGTTAAAGCTCGGAACTTTACCAGTTTGCGAATCATGTTTAGAAGGAAAAATGACCAAGAGACCTTTTACTGGAAAAGGTATAAGAGCCAATCAACCACTTAAGCTAATACATTCGGATGTTTGCGGACCGATGAATGTAAGAGCCTGAGGTGGTTATGAATACTTCATCACATTCATTGACGATTATTCTAGATATGGGTGTGTTTATCTAATGCAGCACAAGTCAGATACTTTTGAAAAGTTCAAAGAGTATCGTGATGAGGTTGAGAACCAGTTAGGCAAAAAAATCAAGACTCTACGATCAGATCATGGAGGAGAATACATTGACAGAGATTTTGAGGAATTCTTGGTTAAACATGGGATGGTATCCCAGCTCACAGGACCTGAAACACCACTGTAAAATGGTGTTGTAGAAAGGAGAATCGAACCCTACTAGACATGATGAGATCTATGTTTAATTATAGCTCACTACCTAGTTTGTTCTAGGATATGCGTTACAATCTGCAATGCATATCCTTAATTTAGTTCCATCTAAGTCTATTCCTAAGACTCCCTTAGAGTTGTGGATTGGTTGTAAACTAGTTTGCGATATTTCCGCATATGCGGGTGTCCAGCACATGTGCTGAAGAATAAGACTACAAAGTTGGAACCACGTTCTCAGGTGTGCCTATTTGTAGGCTATCCTAAGGAGACTATGGGTGGATTCTTCTATAGTCCAGAAAATACAAAGTATTTGTATCATTGTGGCAAAAGCTATGTTTTCTAGAGGAGGACTATGTTGGAAACGGCTTTCCTTAGCGCAGCGGAAATGGCTATGTAGTGGCACCGGATCTTTAAAATTTTCTCTGCCTTCTCCTTTGTTGAAGTCGAACTCCACCGAACTCTTGATGAATTTCCTTTGAGATTCTACCGTAGAATCACCACCCAATCTTCCGAGCTATATCTCGAAACCAACAACCGAAGTGTGGGCTTCACTCACAAAGATCAACCTCTAAACTATTTAGAGAAGTATCAAACTCTAAACTATTTAGAGAAATTATATTGTCACAAATTCTTTTGGCTTTAAGAAAAATGAGATGAAGAAGATCAAGTATCTTGTTCACTCTTGTTTTTCCTTTCAAATCTCAACAATTGAGAATAAGAATTTTCTCTCTCACTATTGAAGAAAAATTCCAAGTGTTTTTGTATTTCTCTCTACCTCTCTCAAGTTGTGTCAAAAAACTAGAAAATTTTCAAAAAGAAAATCTTTTTATCACTCAACCTTTGAGTGGGAATGGTAGAGAAAATCCACTCAAGCCATTCCACCAACTTCCACTTATTCTTTGAATGGCAAACACACTTGAGTGGAGTGTCAACCAAATCAATGAATTAATGGAACAAGTTAGGTAATTAGGTCAAAACTAATTAACAAAAACTTGGTGGATGATTTGGCAAACCATTAAGGCTTGTCTTGATAATGCATTTACCATTATCAAATAATGATGTCATAATTATCTCATAATTGTGCATTATCAATGATGATGTAATAATTATCTTATAATTATTATTTGATTATCTTATAATCAAAATATTAGAAAATATAATATTAAACTAATTTAATATTATTTTCATTTGTGACAAAAATATTATTAATCATATAAATAATATTTAAATATAATGTGAGCATATTATTAGACAATCTAATTATATTAGGTTTGCTACAGTTAATCGAGCTAGCACGGGGACCAAATGGACCTACGGTTCCGAGCTCCAATAATTCTGAAATATTAATTAAACTCTTTAATTAAATATTACGAATTATTAACTCCGCGTTATTCCACTAAAAACTCGAAGTTGAACTCCCGTTACCGTAGATGGAAATATAAGCCGAACAACTTCGGTGTCCATCGATATAGTCACTACATATGGATATAGCCCTTCACGAATATCTCATAAATAGAGCCGGGTCATAAGTCCGTTATACCCCTCTAAATATTTTGTCTCTTAAGCACCATTGATTCTATAATGAACAATTAATTCATAACAATTATGAATATAAAATATTTTCTATTCGTAATAGAAAAGTTGAGCGCTCAAATTATTCAAGTCCCGAATCAACTCTTAAAAGAGATATTCATCTGCTTCCGTAAGAAGGAGTGAATTCCATATCTATGTAAAACGTTCCCAGCTACATACAAAACCATATCCCCAAAATACGTAGTTATTGGCCGGACTGCTACATACCACCCAACCTCACCATAGTAAATCAAAGGACACAGCCTGACATGCAGGAGTTCGTAGTACACTCAGGATTAAGATTAATCCATATATGACCATCTAGTAGATAAAATGAATTTCTTCGATTAACGGATATTAAAAGAAATTTGTATTTATCTGAGTCCAGTCCTATATGATCTTATCATACAAGGTGCCTCCATTCCCATGTCACTACATGAACGATCCCGGATCAAGGTCGTTATACAAGTATAGAATGGACCGCAGCTATAGATATACCACAAACAAAGTACCCTCTTTGTTTGCTCTCTATTGACTATTTAGATTACTAACTTTAGACTTAAATCCTCTTGTGCATCAAACATATACTAAGTCTAAAGGTACAAAAGTAAACAAGGTAAACAAGACAATTAGACAATATGCAATTTAAATCAAACAACTTTGATAAAAGAATAATGCGTTTATAATTATTACAATAATCAATTCCGTTTTACAACACATGAGCTCTAGGGCATATAGCCCCAACAATCTCCCACTTGAACTAGAGCAAATGGAACATGTCATGTAATCCTAAACTTTTTAGGTGACCTTCAAATACTGTAGCCGATAAGGTCTTTGTAAACGGATCAGCCGGGTTGTCTGCGGAAGGAATCTGCGTGACAATGACATCTCCTCTCTGCACTATCTCCCTGATAAGGTGATATTTTTCTCTCAATATGCTTACCCCGCTTGTGGCTTCTTGGTTCCTTGGAATTCGCCACTACTCCACTATTATCGCAATAAAGTGTGAGTGGTTTATCCATATCTGGAACAACTTCCAGATCTGCCAAGAATTTACGGAGCCAGACTGCTTCCTTAGCTGCTTCACAAGCTGCTACATATTCAGCCTCCATGGTGGAGTCAGCAATACAAGATTGCTTAATGCTCCTCCATACAATAGCTCCACCACCTAGGGTGAATACTGATCCAGATGTTGATTTCCTAGAATCTACATCCGTCTGAAAATCAGAGTCTGTATATCCTCTGAGGATCATATCCTCACCAGAATATACTAGCATATAATTTCTCGTTCTCCGAAGATACTTGAGAATGTGTTTCACTGCCACCCAATGATCTAATCCTGGGTTGGATTAAAACCTACTGACTACTCCCACTGCAAAACAGATGTCCGGTCTCGTGCATAACATAGCATACATAAGACTTCCAACTGCTGAAGCAAATGGAATATGTCTCATCTCCTCAACTGCTTGAGGTGTCTTAGGAGACTGTTCCTTAGACAAATGAATTCCATGCCATTCCTGAAAGGTAAATTACCTTTCTTGGAATTTTGCATACCAATCGCTCATCTTGTCGATATTCGATGCTTGAGACATTGCTAACAGTCGTTTTTCTTGCGATCCCGAATAATCTGGATCCCAAGTACATAACTTGCCTCTCCCAAATCTTTCATTTGGAATTGATTAGCTAGCCAGATTTTCACGTCCGATAATATCTTTACATCATTCCCAATGAGTAAAATATCATCGACGTATAACACAAGGAAAACCACCTTCCATCAATGATTCGCTTGTAGACACAAGGTTCATCGATATTTTGCTCAAAGTTATAAGACTTGATCGTAGTATCAAATCTTATATTCCAAGATCTAGATGCTTGCTTAAGCCCATAAATGGACCTTTGCAACTTGCAAACCTTTTGCTCTTGACCTTGGGTTATGAACCCCTCTGGTTGTACCATATAGATACTTTCATCAAGATTGCCATTCAAGAATGCAGTCTTGACGTCCATTTGCCAAATCTCATAGTCATAATATGAGGCAATGGAAAGAAGAATCCTGATGGATTTAAGCATGGCTACTGGCGAGAAAGTTTCTTCATAGTCAACTCCCTCCTTTTGGGTATAACCCTTTGCCACTAGCCTAGCCTTGAAAGTCTGTACTTTCCCATCTATTCCTCTTTTTCTCTTGTAGATCCACTTGCAACCTATGGGTTTTACTCCATTAGGTTGGTCTACAAGTTCCCAGACTGAGTTAGAGTACATGGACTCCATCTCAAGGTTCATGGCTTTGAGCCATTCTTCTTTATCAGTATCATCCATTGCACTACGATAGGTCAATGGATCATCTATACCATCACAAGATGCAACAACTTGCACTTCACTTCACCATTTCCTAGATAGCGTTCAGGTTGTCTCACAACCCTCCCACTGCGTCTAGGTTGCATGGTATTCTGATAACACTTGCATCTGACTTTCAGATGCTGAAGGTGTTATGTCTTGTCAACATTTGACAATGGTTTACTGGTCGTACCAGTAAGTAACTCCTCAAGTAACACTTTACTTCGAGGTTTGAATTCTTTCATATAATCATCCTCAAGAAATGTAGCATTTGTCGATACAAATATTTTATTATCTTCGGGATTATAAAAGAATCCACCCATAGTTTCTTTAGGATAGCCTACAAATAGGCAAACCTGTGAACGTGGTTCCAACTTAGTAGTCTGTTCTTTAGCACATGTGCTGGACACCCCCATATGCGGAAATGTCGCAAACTAGCTTACGACCACTCCACAACTCTAGGGAGTCTTAGAATAGACTTAGAAGGAACTACATTTAGGATATACATTGATGTTTCCAATGCATACCCCAGAATGAACTAGGTAGAGTGCTATAACTAAACATTGATCTCATCATGTCTAGTAGGGTTCGATTTCTCCTTTCTGCACACCGTTTGTTGTGGTGTGTTCCAGGTGCTGTGAGCTGTGAAAACAATTCCATGCTCAACTAATAATTCCTCGAAATCTTTATCAAGGTATTCACCTCCACGATCTGATCGTAGAATTTTGATGCTTTTTTACCTAACTGGTTCTCAACCTCAGCACGATATTCTTTGAACTTTTCAAATGTATCTGATTGTGCTGCATTAGATAAACATACCCATATCTAGAATAATCGTCAATAAAAGTGACGAAGTATTCATAACTACCTCGTGCATTTACATTCATTGTCCGCCAAACGTCCGAATGTATTAGCTCAAGTGGTTCTTTGGCTCTTATCCATTTTCCAGTAAAAGGTCTCTTAGTCATTTTGCCTTCTAAACAGGATTCGCAGACATGTAAAGTACCGAGTTTTAACTGATTTAAAACTCTTCTTAATTAGTCTATCTATC
The DNA here is from genome assembly GCA_019454045.1 of Zanthoxylum bungeanum. Lineage (NCBI taxonomy): Eukaryota > Viridiplantae > Streptophyta > Magnoliopsida > Sapindales > Rutaceae > Zanthoxylum > Zanthoxylum bungeanum. The sequence continues at coordinate 37,468 of SKCR01028367.1, forward strand.
CGGTCAAGGTTAATGTGACCAAGTCTAAGGTGCCATAAATAGGTATCATCATGAGAAATCTTTTGTCGTTTTGTTTTAGATCTTTCAATCTTAAACATTTCAGTATTAAGTAGTGAATCATGCATTAACGGTCTTAATACATATAGATTATTTTCAGAGTTTCCTGTGCATATATTTAATCCATTTCTACTAATAATAACTGACTATTATTAAACGAAATAGAAAAACCATGTTCAATAAGTTTTGTAACAGAAATCAAATTCCTGCGAAAACCAGGAATATATAGCACACCATTTAAACATAAATAACTATTATTAAAGTTTAATTTGGAATCTCCCACTGCTTTTGCTGAAACAGCATCCCCTGTCCCAACTCTCATGGTGAAGCTACCTTCAGAAAGGTCCCTCCATGAGTCAAGTAGCTGCAAAGAACAAAAACATGGTTAGTGGCACCAGAATCAATAATCCAAGCAGATTATCATCCTCCACTAAAAGAGACTCAATAACAAGTAAATCATATTTACCTGAGTTTTTCTTCTCTTTAAGCTCGGCAAGGTATTTCGGACAATTCCTTTTCCAATGCCCTTGTTGTTCACAATGGAAACATTTTCCTTTGGCATTGGTTCCTTTGGAGCTTTTGTTGTTCTTCTTTTTCATTGGTTTTGCCTTTGCCTTCCAATTGCCTTTCTTCTTCTTCTTTGCAGATTTAGAAGATTCGGCAACATTTGCCTCGATATTGGGCCTACGAGGACCGTTCATAACGGACTCGTAATTGGTGAGCTCATTTAGCAGTTCAGTCAACGTAAAAGTCAATTTATTCATAGAACAATTGCTTTTAAACTGCAAGAACTCTTCGGAAGGGTTTCCATGATCATTGTCACCTGGCTTTGCACATTGATACGTGCACCATGGGTTTCAGCCTTATTAAGATGAGCCATCATCCTTAACACATGGTCTCGGACTGATGTGCCTTCCTTCATTCTAGCGGTCAATACAGAGGCAATGCCTCATGTTGTTGCCGGTCTGAAGGTTGCCCAAACATGTTCTGTAATGACTGCATAATCAATGATGCTGTCGCCATAGGCTCATGTTGTGCCAGCAAGAACCTCAGACATGGATGCTATCAAATAGCTATGGGCTTTCTCATCAGCTTTAATCCAATATTATAGGCATTACGTGCAGCTCTGCCAGCATTAGGCGCTGGCTCAAGAGGACATTCCTCCATTAGGACAAATTTAAGGTCTTCGCAGACCAAGATAGCATTCATGTCATTTTTCCATTTAACATAATTATCCCCGGTTAATTTTTCTTGTTGTTTGATTATTGAGATTATTGCAGATGCCATAGCTGAAAAATAATAAACGCGCATTCAATCATTCATTCATCGCATATTGAAATTGTCAAACATTTAGGCATAAAATTAAACATGATGCATGATCAATGTATAATGAATTAGAAACCTAAAAGAATTACTATGCCACGGTTATCTATCATCCCACAAATAAGTGCCGCCGTAGGGTAGGTCAAGTATTCGCATGATAGATTGAGACATTCTCAATTGATTAATATATCTGAAATAACTCTTATTCCTATATTAATCAACTACCGTTATTTTGATCAAGGATGCTATGATTAACAACTTAACCATTCCTTTGTGAGTGTGACCCATTATTTCGGAACCCTTGGACTTAACTAGTGAAGTGCCGCCGTAGGGTAGGTCAAATCACCAAATACATCTAGAGTCCCTATCCTTTCGGAATCCAAACTTGATATTGACCCAATAAGGACACCATCCGTAGGGGGACAGGAACAAAGCTGCCACAAGGCGCCTATTGAATCTCACGTTTTTGGATAACAATGGAGATCGTGGATATATTGTGGTATACCCCTCTCCCACTCACTATTTTGAAGTTTAGGTTTCTATCTCACTAGTTTCTAATGAATTAAGATTATGCTCGGCTAAAACATATCTTTATTAATACTAGTGGATTATTAGTGATCTAACCAATTTTAACACTTAAAATTTTATTCACTAATACTTATTAGTCTCTACTAATCATTAACTTAATTAATTAAACTAATTTAATCAAGTTTGCTTAAGTGGTCTAATCAATTTTAACAATTAAAATATTAGTTCACTTATAAGTTTTAAAATTTTAGAATTCAACTAATGGACTATATGTCATTAAACCATTTAATAGATATAAGTATGTTATTTACTCCAAAGGTACGTGGAATTGTATCCCGAGTACAAACCAAATTACCGTCCATTCGGAAGCGGCTATGGAATTTATATCTGGGTTTCCATCCGATATACCAAGGAAAATAATATACTTAATGTCCATTTGTTCTTAAACTGGAATTCGTAATTTTTAAACCTTTAAACCAATTAATCTTATTAATCCGTTTACATGCATCTTATATTCTAATTTAACTATTAAATTTACATAAATCATATTTTATGACTTGAATATCATGCATGTCTACATGTTATGGCATGTGAAAATGCAAGAGTAGGCACCCTAGGCTATATGACATGTTAATAAACAATTTAAAACATATATATGCCCAGGTCTGGGCTGAAAACGTTCGCGTAGCGTTCTCTGGGCGTTCGAACGTTTTCCAGGCAGTAGCAAAACGTTTGAGTGCGTTTGACTGGCGTTCGAACGCCGTCGGTCTGGTGTCAAAACACTGAAACTTTAATTACTCGTTTGGGAGCTTCCGGAGTCCGTTTTGGTCCCCGTTTTTTTCTACGGACTCGTAACGGAATGAAGTTTCACATACATACATAAATTGCGTTAACCGGGCTCTTATTTTTTTTTTCTATACTAATCTAATTAGTACAATAAATCCAAGGCATTCCTTGGTCTTCAAATCTTGCTCCATGGTATGTTGAGTTCTTTGTGGAATGTCTTCTTTATAAGTCCTTCGCGGCATCGGCTCCTCCAAGTTACAAATTGAGTTACATATTGGACTTATTACAAAAGAAATTAATTACAAACACTTGAAAGAAAATGACCTTATGGTCTTACATTCCCAAATCTAAAAATAAGAGCCGGAAAAAATTAACGATCAATGCAATACATTCTCACATGAATCAAAGTAAACATTCATCACATGAACATTAAAACCAACCATTCATATCATGAATCTAATTGTGCCTACTCATCACAACATGCATTCTAATAATATATATCTCATATAAATTATTAAGAACTTAAAACTTAAAAGAGAAGGGTTAAGAACACTTTTCAACCTTAGCTCTGATACCAATTGTTGGAAACGGCTTTCCTTAGCGCAGCGGAAATGGCTATGTAGTGGCACCGGATCTTTAAAATTTTCTCTGCCTTCTCCTTTGTTGAAGTCGAACTCCACCGAACTCTTGATGAATTTCCTTTGAGATTCTACCGTAGAATCAACCACCCAATCTTCCGAGCTATATCTCGAAACCAACAAACCGAAGTGTGGGCTTCACTCACAAAGATCAACCTCTAAACTATTTAGAGAAGTATCAAACTCTAAACTATTTAGAGAAATTATATTGTCACAAATTCTTTTGGCTTTAAGAAAAATGAGATGAAGAAGATCAAGTATCTTGTTCACTCTTGTTTTTCCTTTCAAATCTCAACAATTGAGAATAAGAATTTTCTCTCAACTATTGAAGAAAAATTCCAAGTGTTTTTGTATTTCTCTCTACCTCTCTCAAAGTTGTGTCAAAAAACTAGAAAATTTTCAAAAAGAAAATCTTTTTATCACTCAACCTTTGAGTGGGAATGGTAGAGAAAATCCACTCAAGCCATTCCACCAACTTCCACTTATTCTTTGAATGGCAAACACACTTGAGTGGAGTGTCAACCAAATCAATGAATTAATGGAACAAGTTAGGTAATTAGGTCAAAACTAATTAACAAAAACTTGGTGGATGATTTGGCAAACCATTAAGGCTTGTCTTGATAATGCATTTACCATTATCAAATAATGATGTCATAATTATCTCATAATTGTGCATTATCAATGATGATGTAATAATTATCTTATAATTATTATTTGATTATCTTATAATCAAAATATTAGAAAATATAATATTAAACTAATTTAATATTATTTTCATTTGTGACAAAAATATATTAATAATCATATAAATAATATTTAAATATAATGTGAGCATATTATTAGACAATCTAATTATATTAGGTTTGCTACAGTTAATCGAGCTAGCACGGGGACCAAATGGACCTACGGTTCCGAGCTCCAATAATTCTGAAATATTAATTAAACTCTTTAATTAAATATTACGAATTATTAACTCCGCGTTATTCCACTAAAAACTCGAAGTTGAACTCCCGTTACCGTAGATGGAAATATAAGCCGAACAACTTCGGTGTCCATCGATATAGTCACTACATATGGATATAGCCCTTCACGAATATCTCATAAATAGAGCCGGGTCATAAGTCTGTTATACCCCTCTAAATATTTTGTCTCTTAAGTACCATTGATTCTATAATGAACAATTAATTCATAACAATTATGAATATAAAATATTTTCTATTCGTAATAGAAAAGTTGAGCGCTCAAATTATTCAAGTCCCGAATCAACTCTTAAAAGAGATATTCATCTGCTTCCGTAAGAAGGAGTGAATTCCATATCTATGTAAAATGTTCCCAGCTACATACAAAACCATATCCCCAAAATACGTAGTTATTGGCCGGGACTGCTACACACCACCTCACCATAGTAAATTAAAGGACACAGCCTGACATGCAGGAGTTCGTAGTACACTCAGGATTAAGATTAATCCATATATGACCATCTAGTAGATAAAATGAATTCTTCGATTAACGGATATTAAAAGAAATTTGTATTTATCTGAGTCCAGTCCTATATGATCTTATCATACAAGGTGCCTCCATTCCCATGTCACTACATGAACGATCCCGGATCAAGGTCGTTATACAAGTATAGAATGGACCGCAGCTATAGATATACACAAACAAACAGTACCCTCTTTGTTTGCTCTCTATGGACTATTTAGATTACTAACTTTAGACTTAAATCCTCTTGTGCATCAAACATATACTAAGTCTAAAGGTACAAAAGTAAACAAGGTAAACAAGACAATTAGACAATATGCAATTTAAATCAAACAACTTTGATAAAAGAATAATGCGTTTATAATTATTACAATAATCAATTCCGTTTTACAACACATGAGCTCTAGGGCATATAGCCCCAACAGACTATATGAGGGAGTTCAAGCCTCGAAGTAAAGTGTTACTCGAGGAGTTACTTGCTGGTTCGACCAGCACACCATCAGCAATGACAATTGAAAAATACATAGCACCTTCGACATCTAAGCATCAGATGCAAGTTCGTCAGAATGTTCTACCACCTAGATGCATTGAGAGGGTTGTATGACAACATAATCGCTACCGTAGGGCTGGAGAGGCACAAGTTGTCGCATCCAGCGATGGTATAAATGATCCATTCACCTTTCATAGTGGAATGGATGATTCTGATAAAGAGTAATGGCTTAGAGCACTAAACCTATAGATGGAGTCTATGTACTCTAACTCAGTCTAGGAACTTGTAGACCAACCTGATGGGGTGAAACCTATAGGTTGCAAGTGGATCTACTAGAGAAAGATGGGAAGGTATAGACCTTCAAGGCTAGACCAGTGGCCAATAGTTATACCCGGAAAGATGGAGTTGACTATGAGTAAACTTTCTCGTCAGAAGCCATGCTAAAATCCATCCGCACTCTTATATCCATTGCCGTGTATTATGACTATGAAATTTGGCAAATGGACGTCAAAACTGCATTCTTGAATGGCAATCTTGATGAGAATATTTATATGATACAACCAGAGGGATTCATAGCCCAAGGTCAAGAGCAAAAGGTTTGCAAGCTGTAAAGGTCCATTCATGGACTTAAGAAGGCATCTCAATCTTGGAATATAAGATTTGATACCATGATCAAGTCTTATGATTTTGATCAGAATGTTGATGAGCCTTGTGTATACAAGCGCGTCATTGACGGGAATGTGGTTTTTCTTATTTTATACGTCAATGATAGTTTACTAATTGGGAATGATGTAAAGATATTATCGGATGTAAAAACCTAGCTAGCTAACCAATTCCAAATGAAAGATTTGGGAGAGGCCAGCTTTGTTCTTGGGATTCAGATGCTTCGGGATCGTAAAAAATGATTGTTAGCTATGTCTCAGGCATCATATATCGACAAGATCATTGTGCAATTTGGGATGCAGAATTCCAAGAAAGGTAATCTTCCTTATCGGCATGGAATTCATTTGTCAAAGGAACAGTCTCTTAAGACACCTTAAGATTTGAGGAAATGAGACATATCCTATATGCCTCAACAGTTGGTAGTCTCATGTATGCTATGTTATGCACGAGACCAAACATCTATTTTATAGTGGGAGTAGTCAGTAGGTTTCAGTCGAACCCATAATTGGATCACTGGGTGGCTGTGAAACACATTCTCAAGTATCTTAAAAGAATGAGAGATTATATGCTTGTATATTCCGGTGAGGATATGATCTTAAGGAGATATACATACTCCGATTTTTAGACAGATGTCGATTCTAGGAAATCAACATCTGGATCAGTGTTTACCCTAAGTTATGGGGCTATAGTATGGCGGAGTATAAAGCAATCTTACATTGTGGACTCCACCATGGAGGCTGAATATGTAGCAGCTTGTGAAGTAGCTAAGGAATTAGTCTGGCTCCGTAAATTCTTGGGAGATCTGGAAGTTGTTCCAGATATGGATAAACCACTCACATTTTATTGTGATATTAGTGATGCATAGGCGAATTCAAAAGAACCAAGAATCCACAAGAGGGAAAAAAATATAGAGAGGAAATATCATCTCATCAGGGAGATAGTGCAAACATGAGACGTTATTGTCATAAAGATTTCATCCGAAGAGAACATGTCTGATCCGTTTACTAAGTCCTTGTCGGCTATAGTGTTTGAAGGTCACCTAGATGGTCTAGGATTACGTAACATGTCCTATTTGCTCTAGTGCAAGTGGGAGATTGTTGGGATGTATGCCCTTGAACTACATGTAATGTAAACGATTTTATATGTTTTGAAATAAAATGATGCATTATTCATTTATCAAAGTGTTTGTTTTAATTTTTCATATTATAAATTATCTTGATTACCTTAGATTACATATGTGCCTTCAGACTTAGTGTATGAGTGTCATACACAAGAGGATTGTTGGATAATTATGACCCATAACGTCACTATTTGTACAGATCATGGTGTTGTTGTACAAATTAACTATGTGACAAAGGAGATTGCACTCTTATCATTTGTGATTAGATCACCTAGATATATAAATGATAGGAGGTCCCTATGATTTGTTCCTGGACGGAGAATGATATGAGACTGTATCAGTCCACGAAGGATAAATCATTAAATATCCCTAGTAAGAGAATTATCGAGATTGGACATCGATAAATACGTAAAAGACTAGTATTACACTTGTGCGCGTTGTGAGGGCATAACAACATAGTTCTCATATATTTGGGTATAGGATACTCATGCAAGTGTAATAGGAGGTTGTGTTTTACCGATGGTACGGGAAACAGCTTCGCTCTGGATAGACCCCTTCAGAATTCCATTGGTAGTATGACTATGTGTCTATGGAAATATGAAATCATGGTAGGTGTATTTGGTCTTAACCTGAGACTTGCACCGCTAATACTTGCGACAATCAATATACTTTGGTTGAGGTCGTCCAGGGCTTTAACAGGTTCTGTGTACGCCAATACTGGGTATATTGAGAATCGTAGTGTGTTGGGTGTGATGTCAAGATGGAAGTGTCACTCCAGTCATATAGAGATGATGGTTACGCAGGATACGAGACTGGTTCTCTTAAATGCTGCAGCTATCGGGATAAAATGACAAGGTCAGGTTTATCCGATTATAGAGACTAGTCACCAGACATCCGACATGTGCTTCGTACGGGGCATACACAATTCCAGCCTCAGGCCTAGCATGTGATCATCTGATACTGGACAGAAACATGCAATACTACGTATACTACGCCTGATATAGATCCTTTATTCATGTAAGGATGTTTCCGGAGAATTGGGAAGGCATGGCGCTTTGCTGAAGGCCAACCTTGTCTTGTAAATCGGTATAAACGTACGAGGTACTTACGTGTTCGGATAGTCCGACGACCGAATTTACTGCCAACATATCCGGGGATCTCATGGGTCGCTTCCCAAAGATTCACCGATGACGTATAACTCGCACTCTAAATTAATCTGGGATTAATTAGAAGAGAGAGAAAGTTAATCTGGGATTAATTGCAGAGATATTTTATCTGGGATAAAATATCATTAAAGAGAGATAACGATTAATTTGGAATTAATCGATTAATTAATATATTTGATATATTAAACGAAATTGGATTTCGACGCGGAATTGAAATTAGATTTTAATTCTGGCGAACGAATTAATTTAGAATTAATTCGTTAGCGACGTGAATAGTGATTTCGCTAGGCGTAATCATTTAATTACGACGCAAGGGAAAATTCGTTAATTTGGAATTAGCAAACCCGAGCCCGAGATTATTTGCGAGCGCATTCGCATTTCGAATTCGAGTGCGGCACGCAAGTCAAATCAAGCGTCAAATCGCTAGTCGCATCAAACGTCAAATCACATGTCACTTTGAGTGATGTGACACTTGATTGATTGATGTGATTGAGTGATGGTTGTTGTTAGAGTTGTTGGAATGTATTTACCATTTGACTTTTTGAAAGGCAAATAAATGGTAAATCATTAATTTATTTATGGAAAATATATAAGTGTAAGGTATACACTTTTCCAACTAATTTAACAAAAGTTCTCTCTTCTCTCTTTCTCTCTACACACACGCCCAAGGGGCTGAAAATAGCTTACTGGTTTCCTCTCAAAACCGTGAGTAGTGGGAAGCATAGAGTTGGATTTTTGTGGCAAAAATCGCAAGTGCTAGCACACTTACGAGACATACGAAGGTGATAGGGAAGTCCACCAATGAGCCGAGAATCGTTCGATGAAGCTCGGAGCTTGACGAAGGACCCAAACCGACAAACCAGTGAAGACCTCACTGCCACTGCCGAACCAGTGAATGGTGGAAGAAAATTAGTTTCGTCGCCTCCGCGTCGCTCAACCGATCGCTGTGAGTATTCCGCAACTTCTTCGATTTGTATTCGCACATTATTCATGCTTATTATTGATCTTGGGACCTTAATAGAAACCAACAATGATATCAGAGCCAGGTTTGAGCATGAAAAAGTTTAGGGCTTAAAATTGGGTAAATTGATTTTGAGCATGATTTTGTGAAATTGGATGAATGAATATGCTTAATTGATGTTTAATTGAATATTGATTGGATCAATTTGATTAAATTTTGTTTGGAACAAATTTGCCCAATATGGTGGTGATGGCCGAATGCCTTAAGCCCTAATGGTCTTGGTGATTTTTTGATTTTTGATCATTGGATGACTTGAATCAATTGGAAATGTGGATTTAATATTAATTTGGATTTGATTGGATTGAATTAGGAATTGATATAAAATTCCCTTTGATTGCCGAGACTTTGTGAAGCATATTTGGGTTTGATTTTAATCAAAATGTGTTGGACATGTGATGATGTAAATGAGCATGATTAATTGTGTATATTGATGTTTTAGAAATGTTAATGGATGATTAATCATGTTATACACTTTGGTAATTAAATGTGAAATTGGATTTTTTGTGTTTAATTAAATTGGGCCTTAAAATTGGATATGGGCTTTATTGTTGTAAATGGGCTTATTGGGCTTTGTTGTACAAAGTTGGGTTTAGGCCAAATTGGATTGGATCCAATTGGGCCCAAAACCGCATCCATAAAGCCCAAATGCGACTTAATGGACCTTTAAAGTTTAATTGGGCCTAATGGGCCAAGATTGATTTCTAGGCTTATGGGGTAACTCCCGGATTGGATTTTGGTTATTCGGTTTGACCCGAGTTGACCAAAAGTCCACGCCTTAAGAAATTAATTAAAAGCCCATTGGACTTTAATTAAATAGACGTTGGACGTTAATCTGGCTTTGAGACCCGTAACGATTAAATTTGGAATTTAAGTCGTAAAAGGTTTATTATTAAAGTGTAGTATTTAATTTGGAATTAAATATGCGAATTAGAATTGAATGCATATTAAATTGGATTTAATGATGTAGTTTAATTTAATTCGAGAATTCGTACTTTGAGTACTTATTCGCAAAATGAGTTTGACTCGAGCAAAATCAAATCGTGTTTGAACATTGGATGATCACTAATTTATCAGATTAATTAATTTGTTTAGATTGATTGATAACATGCTTGTGTGAATACATGGCTGCGATGCATGAATAATGTATATCGGATGGATATTAGATGGGTGGGACAATTTTAGAAATTGTTGTAATAAATTTGATTTATTAATTGGACCTGCGTGTCCAACCTTATTACCTCTCATTTCTTTGTATTCTTTTCTCACCTATTCCGCTCAATGTAAATGAGGTTTCTTTAGAAGTGTAGTGTAACAGGTAGAAGTAAATACTTGTGCTAGCAGGAGAGAGAAATGGAGAGATTTGATCTAGGATCAATGTGTAAAGTATCCATATGCATATCATTATTATTTTTCATATGCGTTTTATTATGTGTTTAGAATGCATGTTTAAGGGTGTATGATGATGAGACCTTAACAAAGATAATAAATTGGTTGCCAATTGCACGCGAAAAACCCTCAAATAATATTAAGCGTTTTTCCTTCCATTGAGTGATTCTCACACAAGATCCGATACTGGCATTGGCTTGTTGGACAAAGTCAAGGCCTTTGTCCGTCGAGGATGTGTTTGTATCACGAAGGCTTTGTTCAATGTCAGTGTCTTGTCCAAGTTGTGGTTTGTTGGCCAAAGTCAAGACCACTTCTTGTCCATAGACATTGATTACGAAGCTTTCCATGGTCAATGGGTCGCGCTTGACTGGGATCACTAAGTTTGTTGTGCCAAAGCCAAAGCTTAGTTGATTCAGAGGAAAATGGTTAGGTAATACATTGGATGTATTGGCATATATAAGATATATGTTTCGGACTTGGAGTCCCCCTACCGGATCTAGGAATTGGATTGGATCCAATCGATCATAGAGATCTACCTAGTTAATTATCATAAAATTTGTTGGCCAAAGTCAAGATTGTGTGATATTTAACGGGATCCTAGCCCACTAGGAAACATGGTTTCCCGAGAACTCGACAGAGGGTTAGAGGCTGGCCGAAAAACAGTGGGAGGCAAGAATTGAATTTTCCATTCTCGTTCAATTACTCGCCATACGCGCTCAAACAAATATCAATTTGTCAAAGAAATTAAATGTTAGTTGGACTAATATTTAAATTGTTGTTTTAATAAATAGTTGGACTATATATTCAAACTATTCATTTATAGTTGATTTTAATCAATATAATTGATATTAATCTATTAAAAGTATAGTTGATTATATAGTTGGACTATAGTAATCATTATATTAAATAGTACCTGAAATCGTTGATTAAATAGTTGGACTATTAAAATCAAGATTAAATTGAAATATTGACATTTAAAACATAATCCTAGGGAAAATGTATTTAAATTGTTTAATTTTCAAATTGGGAATAAATTTTCAGGATGGTCCTGGAAATTAATAAGTTACTTTATTTGATAAAATAATATATTAAGCCTAAACCCGGAGTTAAGCAAATAGTAGAGCATAATCTTTGGAAGATTTATGTAATGATAACTTAAGTGCTTAATCCATTAAGCTTGTCGCAGTAGACTCCTTAATTTCTGAATCAGAACTAAGAATTAGATCCTTAAAATTATGATGATGAAATTGAAGGATATTCATAAATCTATGTTTAGATTTTAGAAGTACTAAAATTGCAATTGATAACTCTTGGAGAGTTAATGACTATTCTCAAGGAGACAAAGTCAAAGTTTGCAATAAGGCAAGTAGCGCAAGGCGCACCTTACTTCGATATTCCAGAATGCCAAGGCTTGGCCAAAGGCTTCTGGAGTGTGGAAAAGGACAAATTCGAAATCATTAAAATCTTCAGGGAAGATAAATGACATATCCCAAAATGTCTGCTTAAATTGTGGCAAACGGGATCGCGGAAGCGTGACTGCTGTTTGGACAAAGCAGACATGAAGGAATTGAAGACGAGCAAGGCTCTGACTTCAAATATATTTGTCAACATTATGTTCACTACTAGTATTAAAATTAGATTTTAAATACTTAGTGTGGTACATAAAATATATGTTGATGTTCAGAATCTGCTATGAGCAGGATTAGGAAGCTGTTATAATGTAACTAGTTTGACTAGAAACATTATCTTTATATCAGTGTTTAAACCGCTGCGGGTGAACCTTTATATTCTAGAACACTAAAATGTTTTATTATATAAAGATGATATTGAGATAAACACATTAGATGTGAATAACAGAATTTATATTTTGAATATAAATAAATCTCAAATGTATATAATGACAAACAAATAGCTCAAACTGATTTGATCAAAAGAAACTAATATTGTGGCATTGTTGTCTAGGACACAATTAAACAAGACTCGTATATCCACACTTTTGAAGAGTGGGTACTCGAACTGATTTGATTCCATTCAAATAAAGTCTACGAATCTAGTTTATTGGGCAAAGTGCCTAAAACACTGTTTACTTGGTAAAAGTGTAAATGCCACCGATCTGTAAGCCCTAGTTCATATTGAAGCAAGTGGGCCCATGTCTAGCTAGGCTAGAGGTGGATATGAATATTTCATGACCTTTACGGATGTGGCATCGTGTTATGGTTATGTGTCTCTTTTGAAACACAAATCAGAAACTTTTAAGTTTCGACACGAAAATAGACAAACAGATCGGCTAAAGTATTAAACCATCACGGTTAGACCGTAATGAAAATACTTAAGCAATAATTTTCTAATATACTTGAAAGAGTATAGTATTCTTTCAATGAGGACTCCTCCCGGAACACGTCATCCTGACGGTGTGTCCGAACCAGAGTAACCAAATCTTGTTGGACATGACAAGGTTAATCATGAGTCGCTCTGAGCTACCATTTCCTTCAACGGATAAGCATAAAACAGTGCAAGAACTTATTTAGAATAAGGTTCCATTAAAATCTATTTGACATATTTCATATTAGATATGAACGGGAAAGAAACCGGGTTTCAAATTCATGATAATTTGGGTATGCTGGGCATATGTTTGGATGATACCAAACTAAAACCCAAATCGGATAAGTGCCAAATGTAGGTTATCCTAGGGATACCAAAGTATAGTACTTATAAATCTCACAAGAGAACAATTAGATTGTTGCTCACCATGCGGTTTTCCTAAGAGGAATACCGATATGCAGTGGTAAGTGGAAGGATAGTAAAACTCGATGAAAATCGGAGTGATACTATTCCACGTACCGATTCCTAATGGAACATAAATAGTTCATCAAAGATGAAACTATACCATTAGTCTTCGAATACACAAGAACCGAGTAAGTCGGAGAGAGTCAGAAAACAACCTGGGGTATGGGTTTCTGATCTCACCTCACAAAAGATGTCAATCTTTTGAGGTATACCAACTAACTACGTATAAGGTAGTGATACAAGGTATCGACTCCCTATTATGACAAAGTGTCATGAATCCGAAATGGATCCATATATATCAACTATGTTTGGATACTAGTTGATGTACCGCAAGATATTGTGCCTACTGGTACTTTATAAGTCTTCAAGGAACACATACATGGATGGCAACATACCAACTTATAAAACTAGGCTTTTAGCGGAAAGGTATCGTTATCAACATTGTGTTGATTACGATTCAACCTTTTACTTGTTGCCACGGTAAATCCATTTGGATAACGCTTGTTAATGCTGCATGTTTCATTCATGAAATATGTCAGCTAAACGGAAAATCGCTTTCCTAAAACGGAAACCTTTTGGAGGATGTTTACAACATCCTGACGGTTTTGTCGTACAATAACTAGCAAACAAGGTTTGCGGGTTATTCGATCCATGTTTGGATTGAAGCAAGCATTAGGTTCTTGAAATTATCGTTTTGATGTAATCATAATGGAGTATGATTTAATTCAAAAAGAAAAATGATTCTTGTGTATATAAGAGGGTTAGTGGGAGCGCACTGAAAGTGGCTGTCCTATAAAATAATGATAATACGTCATTTTTTGGAAATGATATTCCCATAAAATAACTATCGGCGAAAGCTTGGCTTTCGATAAAATTCTCTGAGAAACCGTACATTGAAAAATGTACGTGACCTGGTGTCTCATACGCTTTGAGCATATGGATTCAAAAACAGGCCAATCCAATTGATAGTCACCGGATTGATGTTAAGAACATCCGTTAGTATCTTAGAGAACTAAGGATGCTGTCTTAGTCTATGAAGATGGAGAACTTGAAGTGACTGGGATCACTATAGCAAGTTTCCTAACCGATAAAGACGACTAAAAGTCGCAAACGGTACTATACAGATTGAATAACGGTACAATGAGTTGGAAATCTACCTAGTAAGATACTATTACCGTATAAACAATAAATGCGGGTTATTGCTGCAGCACAGGCAGCAATAGAAGCATTCTGGGTCGATAATAAATCTAATTAGATTAGATATAATTATGTTAGCAGCTGAGTTAGGCTTGAGCCCAGGCTAAAGAATTAATGGTCTCATCAACGATCCAGATACATACTTTGATATTCATCAGATTCGTTTGAATCATAAGTCGTGGCGATATGATGATCGTATAAATCGCATCAAACGATAATCATGCAAATCCGCTGACGAAAGCGTTTTACTCAGCAGTTTGAGCCAACCGTACATAGTTCGGGTGTCAGACACTCGAGTGACTGGCTATAGGCCAAGTGGGAGATTGTTGGACAATTATGACCCATAGCGTCACTATTTGTACAGATCATGGTGTTGTTGTACAAATTAACTATGTGATAAATGAGATTGCACTCTTATTATTTATGATTAGATCACCTAGATATATAAATAATAGGAGGTCCCTATGATTTGTTCCTGGACGAAGAATGATATGAGACAGTATCAGTCCACGAAGGATAAATCATTAAATATCCCTAGTCAGAGTATTATCGAGATTGGAAATCGAAAAATACGTAAAAGACTAGTATTACACTTGTGCACATTGTGAGGGCACAACGGCATAGTTCTCAAATATTTGGGTATAGGATACTCATGCAAGTGTAATAGAAGGTTGTGTTTTACCGATGGTACGGGAAACAGCTTCGCTCTGGATAGACCCCCTCGGAATTCCATTGGTAGAATGACTCTGTGTCTATGGAAATCCGAAATCAGGGTAGGTGTATTTGGTCTTAACCTGAGACTTGCACCACTAATACTTGCGACAATCAATATACTTTGGCTGAGGTCGTCCAGGGCTTTAACAGGTTCTGTGTATGCCAATACTGGGTATATTGAGAATCGTAGTGTGTTGGGTGTGATGTCAAGATGGAAGTGTCACTCCAGTCATATGGAGATGATGGTCACGTAGGATACGGGACTGGTTCTCTTAAATGTTGCAGCTATCGGGATAAAATGACAAGGTCAGGTTTATCCGATTATAGAGACTAGTCACCAAACATCCGACATGTACTTCGTACGGGGCAGACATAATTCCAGCCCCAGGCCTAGCATGTGATCATCTGATACTGGACAGAAATACGCAATACTACATATACTACGCCTGATATAGATCCTTTATTCCTTTAAGGATGTTTCCGGAGAATTGGGAAGGCATGGCGCTTTGCTAGAGGCTAACCTTGTCTTGTAAATCGGTATAAACGTAGTACGAGGTACTTACGTGTTCGGATAGTCCGACGATAGAATTTACTGCCAACATATCCGGGGATCTCATGGGTCGCTTCCCAAAGATTCACCGATGACGTATAACTCGAACTCTAAATTAATCTGGGATTAATTAGAAGAGAGAGAAATTTAATCTGGGATTAATTGCGGAGATATTTTATCTGGTATAAAATATCATTAAAGAGAGATAACGATTAATTTGGAATTAATCGATTAATTAATATATTTGATATATTAAACGAAATTAGATTTCGACAGGGAATTGAAATTAGATTTTAATTCGGGCGAACGAATTAATTTAGAATTAATTCGTTAACGACGTGAATAGTGATTTTATCTGGGATTAATTGCGGAGATATTTTATCTGGTATAAAATATCATTAAAGAGAGATAACGATTAATTTGGAATTAATCGATTAATTAATATATTTGATATATTAAACGAAATTGGATTTCGACACGGAATTGAAATTAGATTTTAATTCGGGCGAACGAATTAATTTAGAATTAATTTGTTAGCGACGTGAATAGTGATTTCGCTAGGCGTAATCATTTAATTACGATGCAACGGAAAATTTGTTAATTTGGAATTAGCGAACCCGAGCCCGAGATTATTTACGAGCGCATTCGTATTTCGAATTCGAGTGCGGCACGCAAGTCAAATCAAGTGTCAAATCGATAGTCGCAACAAGCGTCAAATCACTTGTCACTTTGAGTGATGTGACACTTGATTGATTGATGTGATTAAGTGATGGTAGTTGTTAGAGTTGTTGGAATGCATTTACCATTTGACTTTTTGAAAGGCAAATAAATGGTAAATCATTAATTTATTTATGGAAAATATATAAGTGTAAGATATACATTTTTCCAACTAATTTAACAAAATTTCTCTCTTCTCTCTTTCTCTCTACACACACGCCCAAGGGGCTGAAAATAGCTTACTGGTTTCCTCTCAAAACCGTAAGCAGTGGGAAGCATAGAGTTGGATTTTTATGGCAAAAATCGCAAGTGCTAGCACACTTATGAGACATGCGAAGGAGATAGGGAAGTCCACCCATGAGCCTGGAACCGTTCGACGAAGCTCGGAGCTTGACGAAGGACCCAAACCGAGCCAAACCAGTGAAGACCTCAATGCCACTGCCGAACCAGTGAATGAAGGAAGAAAATCAGTTTCGTCGCCTCCGCATCGCTCAACCGATCGATGTGAGTATTCCGCAACTTCTTTGATTTGTATTCGCACATTATTCATGCTTATTATTGATCTTGGGACCTTAATAGAAACCAACAAGGATTTAAGTCTGAAGTTAGTAATCTTAAATAGTCCATAGAGAGCAAACAAAACGGGTACTTTGTTTGTGGTTTATCTATGGCTGCGGTTCATTCTATATTTGTATGGCGACCTTAATCCGGGTTCGTCCAGGTAGAGACATGAGAATGAAGGCACCTTATATGATGTGATCATATAGGACTGGACCTAGATAGAAATGACATTCTTATAATATCCGTTAAACAAAGAAAATCATTTTGATCTACTAGATGGTCATATATGAATTGATCTTAATCATGAGTGTACTACGAATTCCTGCATTGCAGACTATGTCCTTTGATTTACAAAGGTGAAGTTGGTGTAGCAGTCCCGACCAATAGCTACGTACTTGGGGACATGGTCTGGTGTGAAGCTGGAGACGTTTTACATAGACATGGAGTTCACTCCTTCTTGCGAGAAGTAGAGGAGTATCTTTCTTAAGGGTTGATTCGGTACTTGAACGGTTTGAGCGCTTAAGTCTTTCTATTTTGAATAGAAAGATTAAAATTCATAATGGTTATGAATAAATCGTTCATTAGAGAATTAATTGTACTTAAGGTAAAAATAATTAGAGGGGTATAATAGACATTATGTCCTGATTCTAATTACGAGATACTCGTGAAGGGTTAATATATATGTAGTGACTATATCGATGGACACCGACTTGGTTCGGCTTAATATACCATCTGCGGTAACGAAAGTACAATTTCAGGTTTTTAGTGGAATATCCCGGAGTTAATAATTCGGAATATTTAATTAAGAGCTTAATTAATATTTCGAGATTATTGGAGCTCGAAACAGTAGATCCATTTGGTCCCCGTGCTAGCTCAATATACTGTAGCGGATTTAATGTAATTGGATAGTACAATTATATACTCACATATGTATAAATATTATTAATATGATTAATAAAATTTTGCCACACTTGAAACTACATATTAAAAGTTAATATATGATTTTAATAATTATATGATAATTATTGAATGCATAATATTAAATTATATATGATATAATTTAATGAGGCCAATTTTGGAATTTCCAAATCTTGGGTTTTGGAAACCCTTGGTAAGTTATGCTTGGTTGCAAAACTCTTGCATTAAATTTTAGAAACTCTTGGTGAGTTATGCTAGGTTGCAAAACTGTTGGATTTAAAATGTGGTGGTTACACTTTTTGAAAGGTAATTACACTTTTAATTTTGTAACATATATTTCATTATGGTAATTAAATTTTTTATTGCAAAATTAATACCAAAATCCTTGTAGGGCCGAAACTTGCATATGGGAAGGGGAAAGGATTTTTTTTAATAAATAAAATAACCCTAAGTATAAAAAGAATAATATGTTTTTCTTTTGTTAAGAATTTCATTTTACCCTAGAGACCATGTTCTTCTTCTTCAAACTCTCTCAAGTGTTGATAAAACAAAAGGAAGAACAAGAATAAAAATACATAAAAAATTCTTGTGTGATATTAAAATCTAAATTGTTTAGGGATTAATTTTGTGAGACTAGCACACACTAGTTCCCGTTGGTTTTGAGACATAGCTCGGAAGACTTTTTGGTGTTGAACCAAAATCATTCTTTCCATCTAATACAACTCACGACAGTGGGGTGTTATATTGTCCACTGTCGAGCACTTGTTTGTGTGATTCGGGGCTCGGTTTGATCTCGTATCAATCCAGATTTTTTGGGAAACACATAGGGGTATTTTGAAATTGTGTTGGGGGTGTTTTCTCTGAAAAATCAGACCTCAAAATTTCACTTCAGTTCACACACACAGTGGACTGTTTCAGTTGCAGTTTGGGCGCATTTAGTGTCCAAAAACAGTCTGATTTTTGCACTGTTGTTTGGTGTTGTTCGGGTACTGTACCAGGACCATTTCGGGGCTGAAATTTTGTTCAAAACAGTAGAAATATTTCAGTGGTACTGTTGGTCACATTCGCCAACTTAAAGGGAATGGCAAAAAAATTTTCAAGTACGATCCGGGTGCCTAAGAGATTTCCACTGCCTAAGGAAAATGTTTCCTATATTTACTAGTTGAATCCCAAATTCACTCAAAAATTATTTAACTTTATCCCCATTTAAGTAAGTCCTATGATAAGCCATCACTATTTGGGGGATTCCAAATATATGAATGATATAGTCTCTGATAAAACTGATTATTTTCTTCTATAAAATTTATACCAGGAGAATATCTTCCACCTAAATTTCTTGGTGAAGATGTCAACGGCTACAATGATAAATGTATGTCTCTTGACAACCGGAGGTTGGATTTTCCCATTTAGATCGATTGCCCAACTGATGAGTGGTAAATATATCATTATTTCCCACTCATTTGACCTAATATTTCGTATAGTTTCTAGGGTTTTATGAATATTTTTATGTGTTTTGTGTTATTTTACAGTTAAATTAAGTTTTGGAACTCAATGGAAACAAATCAGGGCCAAAACAGAGAAAAACGGACAAAAAAGGCAAAATCGTCTTTTGGACGTTGCGACGCTCAACCACTCTGCGTCGCGACCACTAACGTTGGCCAGGTTATGCTAAAATACGTCTGACACGTGTCATAATCAGAGAAGTTTCCTATCATGCGCCCTTGCTAAAATGCACCAGACACGTGTCACCATCACATGTTACCGACAATCATCATCATTGCCAACGTGCGCCTGCCACGTGTCAATATCACAGCGAGTCATGCTAACGTGTGCCGGACACGTGTCGTCATTCCATGCTGCCGACAATCGACATCTCCATGTCAACATAATCATTCAGCTGCCGACAGCTGCCAGGACACGTGTCATTATCTTCTCAACCCGTGTGACACGCGGCAGCAATCGACAGCGCGTCGCGACGCGTGGAGCCTAGTGACGTCTATAAATTCAGATTGATTTCAGAATTCAAATCATACCTTCCTAGAGTTCCTAATAAGGTAATGATTGTATCTTGTTTGTTTAAGTTTTTGTAATTTAATTTAAGCATTTTTATTTATTTATTTACTTTCAGCACTTTTAATTATGCACTTTTACTTTCAGTAATTTATTTTATTGACTTTTACTTTCAGTACTTTTACTTTCAGTAATTTATTTTATTTATTTACTTTTTATTTATTTTATGTTTAGTAGTTAATTTACTGCTGGGGAAGGGTGAAGCTTTTTACTTTTATAATTTAGAATAATCTCCCTCAATTATAATATATAAATTATCTAAAAACCTGACTTAATTGGATACCGCCTTATTGGTCGGTTGGACTTAATTAAATTGATTTTAACCTGACTTAATGGGATACCGCCTATATGGTCGGTTGGAATTAATTAAATCTGACTTAATAAGGATACCGCCTATATGGTCTGTTGGTAATTATCACGTAAATTTATATATTATAATAAGGGTGATTTCTAAATTAGAAATAGTAAAGGTAGACTAATCTCACTTAATTTATAATATGGAAATTGTAATAATATGGATTAAAAGTTGATACCGCCTTAATGGCTGGTTTTAATTATGTAACATAATGTGATACCATTTATAGGTCGGTTTTTTGGTGACAGATGATTACAGCCTATATAGCTGGTTTATGGATAAATAATAACACCACCTTTATGGCTGGTTCAACTTAATTGGGTAACACTGACAATTTTAATATTATAATAAAGTGAGATTTATAAAAGTGGATCCCCTAACCCCAACATTTTATTTTGATTCTAGGGAAGTGATGAAACACAATATTAACAAGCTTAATAATTGATTTAATTATATTATGAGTAATTCTTTAGTTTGTTTTTTGAATCTTAAGCTTAAATCATCTTGTTGCCTGATCACCAATAAGATTGATATGGTAAACTTAAAATGAACTTGGAAAAGAGATTTTAGGTTTCAGCCTTAGATTCAATAGCCCACGATCTTCTTTGAGGATAGATAACCCTTTAATAGATTTCCTTACAAGATAGACATATACATGTCGGGCGGGGGTAGCCACAATTGGAACTAGCACTTAATGAATTCAGGTAACTTGGTTAACATAGACATATGATTAATTAGGTTATTTGGGTATTTGCATCTGACCATCGACGGAGGCTTTTGTATAATTTCGTGTTCCAGATTAGCAAACTGATTTATTACACAAATATAAGAGAATCAATTCATCTTTATAAAAATATTGTGTGGAATCACAACCCTATATATTTGTGTCTTTTGTTTATTTTTCTTAGTATTTTCTTCTGTATTTTTCTTTATTTAGTTATTTAGCAAAATCCACATTTAACCAAGCAATCAAGCAATCATTATCTTCTCCCTTTAATTAGATACTTGTAAATAAATAGTATCAATAAATAATAACAATAGTAGGAATTAAGTCCTCGTGGGATCGATATTTTTATACTACTTGAACGATACGTGCGCTTGCGTTATACGGGTGTGATTAAACCCGGTCAAGTTTTTGACGCCGTTGCCGGTGACTTATTTTTCTTGAGTTATTAATTTTGAAGCTATCTATTTTTCTTGTATCTATTTTTCTTTATTTTTATCTGTAATTTTTATTTTCTTCTTTTATTTTTCAGGTGGATGACATGGATCTGAGTTGGGTGATAAAAGAATTACGAGTTTTGCGAGGTGAAGATACATCCCAAATAAGGGAGCAACAGTCCGGTTTTCTGGGGCCTGTTGTCCAGCCCAATAGCTATCCCTAGATGTCAGAACCATTCAACACAACATATGCTCAACCATATCAGAACGCAATAAGGAGATGTGAGATATGTGATGGTAACCACCCGAGCATTAATCACTACTACAATTCAGGTGGGAGAATTATCAGAATCCTTCAAGGTACGAAGAACCAGGATATTTCACTGAACCTTATTCTCCATCTTATCCACTATCAACCTCCAATCTTCATCAAGAACCATAAGGCTCAGAGGAAGATCAGTTGATTGACATGCTCAAATATTGGATCAAGAAACAAGACGAAAGGATGGATACAATGCTTGAAACATTCCAGAATCAATTCGAAAGTATTCAGAGGCAAACAACATCCATTCAGAGACTGATTGATCAAACGAGACAATTAACAGAAAACCAGAGCTATATACTTCACGAAATATATTCAGATGAAATTGATAAAGCCTTTGAATACCAAGCATTTCATGATGACACCTTAACAGAGAAGGAGGTTGAACAGTATCAGCAATCTGAGGTATCAGTTCTAGATCCCGAACTAGTAAAGTTTCAATTTCATTTTTATTATTCGGACTCTGACGAGGATGAAGAAGCAGAGCTGTTTCTACCATCTGCATCAAAAATTGAGGATGAAACTTTTCATCCTCAAAATGAAGATCTTGGAGCATACTTTTCACTAATGTTTGAAGAATAGCTACTTGAGCAAGTCATACCTACCACAGAGGATGAAGACCTAAAATCAGACACATCTTTACATCCTCAGGTTGACACTTATGGAGCGTGCATTTCACAGATGATAGATGAAGAACTGAATACGGAAATTATAAAATACATCTGTGAAGAAAAGGTGGAGCAAGAAGCTGAGCAAATGAAGGAGCAAATGTATGACCATTTCATGCATTCAGGAGAAACATCACTGTTTTGGGGAGTAAAAATTAAAGATATCACCCAGAAGCTTGACAGAATGGAACTTCCATTCAAAGTCAAGCACCATACGAGACCTCCTGATTTTATTTTTTTCTTTTCAGGAACCACTAGGGCGATAAAGATTAAAAAGGTGGCACGAGCATTGAATGAGACAAAATTATTTTCGCTAGTTTAACGTTGGAAGAGACCCTTCAAAAGCAACGCACATGGGATCGTCTTTAATCGGACGTCCAAGACCACGTTGAAACCTCATTGATAGATGGAATTCAGTCATGTCTAGCTGAAGACGAAAAATTTAGCGCTAAGAGGCAGGCAACCTGTTGGGTTTTCTAGGTCAAACCAAGATCAAATTAAGCAAGAAATGTGTGAATACATCAAAGTAAAGTAGCGGAAATTACTCACTTTGATCGGCTTATGATGTGTAGACAATAAAACTTTTGCCTCCATGGTTGTTGCTCCAAGCTATTCTTGATGTATGTTTCGGCCAAGCCCTTGTTTTTGTTGTATGTTGAGCTTCCAAGCTTCCAAGCTTTGAATCTTGAATTCTAAACTCATGGGAAAGGTTTCCCTATCACCTTTGGATGATCTCTTTTTGTGCTAGCAAAGGAAAATTTTGCAACAAAATTTCCTTGTTTCTTCTTACAACTCTCGGCCAAGTAAGAGATGGAGAGGGAGAGATGCATTTTCGGTTTTTGAGAGAGAGAGTGAGGGAATGAATGTGTTGTGTGTTTGATTTCCAAAATCAAATACCATTTACCAATTTTCCAAAAATTGGTACAAGTCATCAATGCCTCCAACAACTCCCATCAATCAAAAAATGACAAGATGTCAATCACTAAAAAGTGACAAGACTTCCATCACTTTAGTGACTAATGATGTGACGCGTTATGTGACTTGTGGGCCTCACTTCAATTCAAAATCCGAGTGGGCCCGCAAACACTTCCGGGTTCGGGTTCGCTAATTCCGAATTAACGAATTTTCCGTTGCGATGTAATTAAATCAAATTTAATTAAATAATTATGCCTAGGAAAATTACTATTCACGTCGCTCGCGAATTAATTCTAAACTAATTCGTTTGCCCGAATTAAAATCCAATTTTAATTCCGCGTCGAAATCTAATTTCGTTTAATATATCGAATATATTATTTTATCGATTAATTCCAAATTAATCATTCTCTCTCTTTAAATAGTGTTTTATCCCAGATAAAATCTCTCCGTAATTAATCCTAGATTAATTTTCTCTCTCTTATAATTAATCCCAGATTAATTATATCTGAGTCATACGTCATCTGTGAATCTTGGGGAAGCGACCCATGAGATCCTTGGATTTGTTGGCAGTAAATCTGGTCGTCGGACTATCCGAACACATACGTACCTCGTACTATTTTTTTACCGATTTACGAGACATGGTTGGCTTCTAACAAAGCACCGTGCCTACCCAATTCTCCAGAAATATTCTTATAAGGAATATGTAATCTGTGTCAGGGGTAGTATACTTAGTATTGCGTATTGCCATCCAGTATCAGATGTCACATGCAAGGCCTGAGGCTGGAATTGTGTCTGCCCTGTACGAAGCATATATCGGATCTCTGGTAACTAGTCTCTATAATCAGATAAGCATGACATAGTCATATTATCCCGATGACTGCAATACTTAAGAGTACTAGTTCCGTATCCTACGTGATCATCATCTCCATGTGACTGAAGTGATACTTCCATCTTGACATCACACGAAATACACAACGATTCTCAATATACACAGAAGAGGCGTACACAGAACCTATTAAAGCCCCGGACGAATAAAACCAAAGTATATTGATTGTCGCAAGTATTAGCGATGTAAGTCTCAGGTTAAGACCAAATACACCTACCCTGATTCGGACTTCCATAGACACATAGTCATACTACCAATGGAATTCCGAGGGGTCTATCCAGAGCGAAGCTGTTTCCGTAGCATCGGTAAACACAACCTCCTATTACATTTGCATGAGTATCCAATACCCAAATAAATGAGAACTATGTCGTTATGCTCCCATAACACGCACAAGTGCAATACTAGTTTATTCCGCATTATCGATGTCCAATCTCGATAATACTACGACTAGGGATATTTTAATGATTAAACCTTAGTGGATTAATACTGTCTCATATCTTATTAATCCGGAACTACTCATATGGACTTTTATCATTTATATATCCCGGTAATCCAATTACAAATGATAAAAGAGCAACTCCCTTTGTCACATGGTTAATTTGTACAACAACACCATGTTCTGTACAAATAGTGATGCTATGGGTCATAATTGTCCAACAATCTCCCACTTGGCCTATAACAAATCACACAAGTGTCCTACACTTGAACTATGTACGGGTCGCTCAAATTTCTGCTGAGAAAGAGCTTTCGTCAGCGGATTTGCAAAGTTATCATCTGATGTGATTTATTCGATCATCACATCACCACGATGTATGATTCGACGAATCAGATGAAATAGTTGAAGTATATACTTGGATCGTTGATGAGACCATTTATTCTTTAGCCTGTGTTGTAGCCTAGTTTGTAATTTTCCAAAAAAAAAAATGTTGTAGCCTAGCTCAGCTGCTAACAGAACTACACCTAATCTGATTAGGATTATATAGATCCAAAGTGCTTCTATTGCTTCCTCAGCTGCAACAATATTCCGCTTTTATTGTTTATTCGGTAACAATATCTTGCTCGGAATATTTCCAGCTCACTGTTCCGATATTCAAAATATATAGTACCTTTATTACGACTTATAGTCATTTTTGTCGGTTTGGAAACTTGCAACAGTGAACCCAGTCACTTCAAGTTCTCCTCCTCCATAGCTTAAGAAAGCATCCTTAGATCATCTAAGATACGTAAGGATTTTCTTAACATCAATCCAGTGACTATCACTTGGATTGGCCTGATTGTGACTCCATATGCTCAAAGCCTATGAGACACCAGGTCACTTATATATTTTTCAATGTACGAGTTCTCAGAGAGTGCCAACAACATTTAGATCTATCCCAGTAGATCCTTATTCCTAGAATAAAGGTTGTCTCTCCTAAGTAGTCTAAGGAGAATTTTAATGAAAGCCAAGCTTTCACCGATTGTATTATGAGAATGTCATTTCCAAGAAATGACATATCATCATTATTTAGGAAAATCACTGTTAGTGCACTCCCACCAACCCTCTTATATACATAAGAATCATTATCGTTTTGTATGAAGTCATATACCATTATGATATCATCAAAACGTTGGTTCCAAGAACACAATGCTTGCTTCAATCCATATATGGATTGATTTAACTTGCAAACCTTGTTTGCATGTTTAGTTACGACAAAACCGTCAGGATGTTGTAAACATCCTCCAAAAGGTTTCCGTTTAAAGAAATTGGTTTTGACGTTCAGCTGCCATAATTCATAAAAGAAACATGCAGCATTAACAAGCATTATCCAAATGGATTTAACCATGGCAACGAGTAAAAGGTTTCATCGTAATCAACACCATGTTGATGACGATACCCTTTTGTACAAGCCTAACTATGTACATTGGTATGTTGCCATCCATGTATGTCTTCCTTGAAGACTCATATAGTACCAATAGAAACAATGCCTTCCAATACAACAACCAGTGTCTAAACTTGGTTGGTATACATGGAATCCATTTCAGACATCATGACACTTTTCCATAATAGGGAGTCGATACCTTGTATCACTTCCTCATACGTAGCCGGTTCGTGTTCCTCAATAAGATTGACATCTTTACGAGGTGAGATCAGAAACCCATACCTCTCAGGTTTTTTTCTGACTCTCTCCGACTTACGCGGTTCTTGTGTATTTGAAGATTATGGTACAATTTCATCCTTGATGAACTGTTTGTGTTCCATTAAGGAATCGGTGCCTGGAACAGTATTACTCCGATTTTCATCGAGTTTTACTTTCCTCCCACTTACCACTGCATATAGGAATTCCTCTTAGGAATACCGCATGGAGAGCAACAATTACATTGTTCTCTTGTGAGTTGTATAAGTACTATACTTTGGTTTCCCTAGGATAACCTACAAATTAGGCACTTATCCAATTTGGGTTTTAGTTTGGTATCATCCAAACATATGCCCAGCATACCCAAATCTTCAAGAATGAGAAACCCAGTTTCTTTCCTGTTCATATTTAATATGAAGTCTGTCTAACAGATTTTTATGGAACCTTATTCAAAATAAGCATTGCATTGTTTAATGCGTATCCTAGAAGGAAAATGGTAGCTCATAACGACTCATCATTAACCTTACTATGTCCAACAAAGTTCAGTTTTTCTGTTCTGACACACCATCAAATTGAGGTGTTCTGAGAGGAGTCCTTTATGAAAGAATACTATACTCTTTCAAATATTTGAGAAACTTATTGCTTAAGTATTTTCATCATGGTCCAATCGTGATGTTTTAATACTCTTGCCGGTTTGTTTTTATACAACGTGTCGAAACTCTTTGAATTTATCAAAAGTTTCCGATTTATGTTTCAAAAGAAACAGATAACCATAACGCGATGCCACATTCGTAAAGGTTGCGAAGTATTGATATCCACCTCTAGCCTAGCTAGACATGAGCCCACTTACGTCACTATGAACGAGGGCTAACAGATCAGTGGCACTTGCACTTTTACCAAGTAAAAGGTTTTTTAGGCACTTTGCCTAATAAACTAGATTCGTAGACATTATTTGAATTAGAATCAAATTCGTCCTAGTACCCACTCTTCGAAAGTGTGGATATACGAGTCTTGTTAATGTGTCCCAGACAACAATGCCACTTATAAGTCTCAACTGATTAATTCAGTTTGAGCTATTTGTTTGTCATATCATATGTGTGAGATTCATTTATATTCTAAATATAAATACTGTTATTCACATCTAATGTGTTTATCTCAATATCATCTTTATAAAATAAAACACTTAGTGTTCTAGAATATAAAGGTATACCCGCAACGAGTTATACTAGATATAGAGATAATGTTTCTAGTCAAACTAGGTACATTATAACAATTTCCTAATTTAAGTACATACCCAAAGGATAGTTCCTAAACTTAGGTTTCTACGGTTAAAACATCGACTCTTGTCCCGTTTCCGACTCGCAGGTCGATCTCATCTGAAGCCAGTCTCCTGCTTATCAGTAGATCCCGCACATCAGTACATATATATGTACAACACTTAGTATCAAAAATCCAATTTTGAAACCAGTAGTGAACATGTTTATGACAAACATACTTGAAGCCGGAGCCTTGCCCCACCTTCACTTCCTTCATGTCTGCCTTGTCCATACGGCAGTCACGCCTCAGTGACCCCGTTTGCCACATTTTAGGTAGACATCTTGAGATATGTCATTTTTCTTCCTAGAAGACTGTGATGATTTTGCCTTTGCCCATTTTAGAAGCTCTGGCTCCGCCTCCTAGAGCATAGCCATCAACTCTCCAAGAGTTTACTCTTGGTTCATAATGAACATGCCCCAGCTTTCGGGTAGAGACTATAAGATCAAATCTTTGGTAGTCTCGGCCACGTAGGTAATGCCCAGCTAACCTAGCTGATCGATGTCAGCAATCATCTGCGACACCTAGTGCTCGATAGATGTACCCTCTGACATACGCGAGCGAAAGAGCTTCTTTTGCAATTTATACTTCTAAGATCTAAGAATAGATCTATGAAGATCATTTAATTTCAACATCATGGTTTAAAGATCTAATCTTTAATTCTGACGAAGAAATTAAAGAGTCATTGCGTTAAGCATAACAGATTGAGCAGTAAAGTTATCATCACCATGAGTCTTCCAAAGCTCATGCTCTACTATTTGCTCAACTTCGGGCTTAGGCCCGAGATGTCACTCTATCAAATAGAATAACTTCTCAGTTCCCATGACTATCCTGAGGTTCTATTCCCATTCTGAAAATTAAAGCTGTTTAAAGACATTTTCACCAATGATTATGTTTTAAACGCTAATCTTTCAGTTATCTTGATTGCTATAGTCCAATTATCCAATCAACGATTTCGGGTACAATTAAATATAATGATTATTATAGTCTAACTATATAATCAACTACTATTTGATTGGTCAAATTCAAATATATTGATTACTATAATCCAATTATATAATCAACTATAAATGAAATAGTTTGAATACAGTCCAACTGTTTAATTTCAAACAACAATTAGATATTAGTCCAACTAATATATATTTAAATAATGACGAAAAATGAAATGAGCGCGTATTGGCAAGTATCTAAACGAAATTGCAAATTTAATACTTGCCTCCCACTATTTTTCGGCGAGCCTCTAACCCTCTATTGAGTACTCGGGAAAGCTAGTTTCCTAGTGGGCTAGGATCCCGTTAAATAACACACAACCTTGACTTTGGCCAACAAGCTGTATGATATTTAACTAGGTAGATCTCTAAGATCAATTGGATCTCATCCAATTCCTAGATCCCGTAGGTGGACATCCAAGTCTGAAACATATATCAAATATATCCAATATATTCCCTAACCTTTTTCCTCTGAATCAACTAAGCCTTGGCTTTGGCACAACAAGCTTAATGATTCCAATTAAGCAGGACCCTTTGACCTTGGAAAGCTTCGTAATCGATTTCGATGGACAAGAAGTGATCTTGACTTTGGCCAACAAATCATAACTTGGACAAGACATGCGATATGGAACAAAGCCTTCATTATTCAAACACATTCGCGATGGACAAAGGTCTTGACTTTGGCCAACAAATCAGTGCCAATCTTGGATCTTGAGAATGAATCATTCAATGGAAGGAAAGCACTTAATATTTATTGAGGGTTTTTCGCTTAATTGGCAACCAATTAATTATCTTTGATTAGGTCTCATCATACACCCTTAAACATGCATTCTAAAAGAATAATAAGGCTCGGTAAATGAATTAATAATGATATGCGGATGGATATCTCACAAATTATTCCTAGAACAAATCACTCACTTTCCTCTCTCCCGCTAGCACCATTCTTACTTCTACCCAATTACATAACACTTCTAAAGAAACCTCATTTATATTGAGGGGAATAGATGAGAAGAGAAATACAAAGAATCAAGACGTAATAGGCTTGACAGGCAGGTCCAATTTAATAAATTCTAAATTTATTACAACAATTTCCAAAATATCCTCACCCATCTAATATCCATCCGATATATATTATTCATACATCACATCCATGTATTCACACAAAGCATGTTATCAATCAATCTAATCCAATTAATTAATCTTTAATTAATGACCATCAAATGTTCAAACAACTATTTGATTTGCGCGAGTCCAACTCGTTTATGAATAAGTACTCAAAGTACGAATTCTTGAATTATATCAAACTACAATATTAAATCCAATTTAATTTGTATTCAATACTAATTCATATTTAATTCCAAATTAAATAATTACACTTTATTAATGAGCATTTGCGACTTAGATTCTAAATCTAATCTTAATGGGTCTCAAAGCCCAATTAACATCCAATGTCAATTTAATTAAAGTCCAATGGGCTTTCAATTAATTTATAAGGCATGGACTTTGGCAACCAAAGCCCAATAAAAAATCACCATTTGCCAAAAATCAATTTAGGCCCATTAGGCCTAATTAAAATATAAAAGGCCCAATTATCATATTTGGACTTTATGGAAATGGTTTTATGCTCAATTGGATCCAACCAATTATCATAAACCAAACTTGGCCCAACCAAGCCCATTAAGCCCAAATACAATATTTTTAGCCCAATTCCAAATTAAGTCCAATTAATTAAATTCCAATATTCCAAATATCATAATTTAATCAATTAAAGTGTATTAGCCATAATTAATTATTTAAATCAACATTTTCAAAATACTAATTTATATCATTAATCATGCTTTAATTAATCAACTTATGTCCAACACAAATTGAAGCAAAATCAATCCCAACATGCTTCCTAAGCTCTCGGCAATAGGGGACTTTGTTTATATCAATTTTGATTTTTATCCAATTAAATCACAAACTAATATATCACATGCATTTTCAACATATCCAATTGTCTAAAATTCAAAAATCACCAAAAGGTAGGGTTCTATCCATATTCGGCCAAGCCTCAAATTTGGGGAAAATTAATCCAATTATTTTTTTCTTCAAATTGATCATGCACAACTCAAAGTTAACATATTATAAGCATGCTCAAACAAAAAATTTGAATAAAACATGCTCAAATCAAAAATACCCAAATTAAAGTTAAGAACCCTAAATCCAATTTCATGCTCAATTATGGCTCTGATACCATTGTTGGGTTTTCTAGGTCAAACCAAGATCAAATTAAGCAAGAAATGTGTGAATACATCAAATTAAAGTAGCGGAAATTACTCACTTTGATCGGCTTAGGATGTGTAGACAACAAAACTTTTGCCTCCATGGTTGTTGCTCCAAGCTATTCTTGATGTATGTTTCGGCCAAGCCCTTGTTTTTGTTGTATGTTGAGCTTCCAAGCTTTGAATCTTGAATTCCAAACTCATGGGAAAGGTTTCCCAATCACCTTTGGATGATCTCTTTATGTGCTAGCACAGGAAAATTTTGCAACAAAATTTCCTTGTTTCTTCTTACTACTCTCGGCCAAGCAAGAGATGGAGAGGGAGAGATTCATTTTCGGTTTTGAGAGAGAAGGAGTGGGAATGAATGTGTTGTGTGTTTGATTTCCAAAATCAAATACCATTTACCAATTTTCCAAAAATTGGTACAAGTCATCAATGCCTCCAACAACCCCCATCAATCAAAAAATGACAAGATGTCAATCACCAAAAAGTGACAAGACTTCCATCACTTTAGTGACTAATGATGTGACGCGTGATGTGAATTGTGGGCCCCACTTCAATTCAAAATCCGAGTGGGCCCGCAAATACTCTCGGGCTCGGGTTCGCTAATTCTGAATTAACAAATTTTCTGTTGCGACATAATTAAATCAAATTTAACTAAATAATTATGCCTAGCAAAATTACTATTCACGTCGCTCGCGAATTAATTCTAAACTAATTCGTTTGCCTGAATTAAAATTCAATTTTAATTCCGCGTCGAAATCTGATTTCGTTTAATATATCAAATATATTATTTTTATCGATTAATTCCAAATTAATCGTTCTTTCTCTTAAAATAGTGTTTTATCCCAGATAAAATGTCTCCGCAATTAATCCTAGATTAATTTTCTCTTTCTTATAATTAATCTCAAATTAATTATATCCGAGTCATACGTCATCGGTGAATCTTCGGGAAGCGACCCATGAGATCCCTGGATATATTGGCAGTAAATCCGGTCGTCGGACTATCCGAACACGTACGTACCTCGTACTAAGTTTTTACCGATTTACGAGACATGGTTGGCTTCTAGCAAAGCACCATGCCTACCTAATTCTCCAAAAATATTCTTATAAGGAATATGTAATCTGTGTCAGGCGTAGTATACATAGTATTTCGTATTGCGATCCAGTATCGGATGTCCCATGCAAGGTCTGGGGCTAGAATTATGTCTGTCCCGTACGAAGCATATATCGGATCTCTGGTAACTAGTCTCTATAATCGGATAAGCATGACCTAATCATATTATTCCAATGACTACAGTACTTAAGAGTACTAGTTTTGTATCCTACGTGATCATCATCTCCATCGGACTGAAGTGATACTTCCATCTTGACATCACACCCAGTACACTACGATTCTCAATATACCCAGAAGAGGCGTACACGGAACCTGATAAAGCCCCAAACGACCAAAACCAAAGTATATTGATTGTCGCAAGTATTAGCGATGTAAGTCTCAAGTTAAGACCAAAAACACCTACCCTGATTCGGACTTCCATAGACACATAGTCATACTACCAGTGGAATTCCGAGGAGTCTATCCAGAGCGAAGCTGTTTCCGTACCATCGGTAAACACAACCTCCTATTACACTTGCATGAGTATCCAATACCCAAATATATGAGAACTATGCCGTTATGGTTCCGTAACATGCACAAGTGCAATACTAGTCTATTCCGCATTATCGATGTCCAATCTCGATAATACTACGACTAGGGATATTTTAATGATTAAACCTTAGTGGATTAATATTGTCTCATATCTTATTAATCCGGAACTAATCATATGGACTTTTATCATTTATATATCCTGGTAATCCAATTACAAATGATAAAAGAGCAATTTCCTTTGTCATATAGTTAATTTGTACAACAACACCATGTTCTGTACAAATAGTGATGATATGGGTCATAATTGTCCAACACAACCCATGCAATTTGTTGTAATTTATGTTTTCATATTTTATGTATACATGTTGTAGAATTTTTAATTTTGTGTGATACTTTCAGGGAAAATCACAAACAGAGCATTTAAGGCACATCAAAACATGAAGGAATGGTGTTTGGCAATCAAAAAGATAAGAGTGAACTCATTAGTGA
This sequence comes from Zanthoxylum bungeanum, assembly GCA_019454045.1. Taxonomy (NCBI): domain Eukaryota; kingdom Viridiplantae; phylum Streptophyta; class Magnoliopsida; order Sapindales; family Rutaceae; genus Zanthoxylum; species Zanthoxylum bungeanum. The sequence continues at coordinate 70,767 of SKCR01028367.1, forward strand.
TGGCTGAATAAAGAATGAATTCTTGAGACACATCCTAATGAATTTATATATCAAGCGAGTGGCGTATTGCGTACACAATTCTGTTGCCTTAATAATTGCTTTGATTTTCTTTTCTGTTGTAATTATCTTTATTTTCGCAGACAGGATCCAAACTTTTTGACCTTTCACGATTTATTTTATTGTTTAGCTCAGAATCGTCCTTGGTAAGATACTAGTGCTATTATTACTCACCCTTTTCAGGTTCTATAAATTCAACTCATCATTGCACTCTTGAAGACATCCATATTTGAGAAAGAAATACAATAAAAATGGAAGCTACTTCAAGAAGACGAGTTGTAAACATCTGTGTGTTTTGCGGTACTAGTGTTAGTTCTAAACCAGAATTTATAGCGGCATCACATGAATTGGGTAGAGTCATAGCTGAAAGGAATATGCACTTAGTATATGGCGGTGGCAATCTTGGACTAATGGGGATCGTTTCAAGGGCTGTACAGGAAGGAGGCAGTCAAGTCTTGGGAATCATCCCAAAACCTTTGGCGGAGACGAATCTTATTGGACCATCAAACGAAGAGGAACTAATTGTGCCAAGTATGTCTGAACGACAGGTAGAAATGATTAACCGTGATGATGCTTTTATTGCTTTGCCTGGTGGCTTGGGCACGATGGAGGAAATTTTTACAGTACTATCTTGGGAAAACTTGAACATACACCAGAAACCGATTGGACTATTTAATGCTGATGGATTTTATGATTTTCTTTGTGTGTTTCTTGATGATGCCCGGAGAAATGGATTCGTTTCAAAACCTGTAAAAGAAAACCTCTTCACTGCCAGAACTGCCCATGATTTAATTGACCAAATCTTAGCCTTTGAACCACAAATTGACCCTATCATATCCAAGATAATCGGGCCTGATAATGATCCTGGTAAGAAGCGTCGGATAAATCTAGATCTTAACTTTTAATCTTTCAATTAGATGTAGAATTTCAGCTAACCATGTATTGTTTCTAAACTCTTCTTCTACTTTTTAAGACATTGGGGACAATGTCTCATTTAGGTTTGGGGGAGAGGAATAGTTGACTAGTATCTTGATTTTATTGTGCTGTTTTTATTTGATTTTTAGTCAAAAGTTTTCAAAAAATTCAAAAAAAAAAAAATTTTTTTATAAAAGAATAAAAAAAAAATATTTTGTGTTTTTTTTGGTGTTTTTAACTTGATTAATTGGGTGAAATTGGTAAGAGATAGATGTGTAAGGAATTTCCACTCCTGAGACGTATCTCAAACTATTTCGAAACAAGTTAATTTTTGTTTATTTCCTTTTGAATTATTTAATTTGTGAATTCTCCTTAAAACTGATTAAAATGGATCTTCACATGCTCAGTTGACAGGTATTATCAACATACATGGTAACATACGAACATGAGCTGTAATTGAAAAGTTTGTAATATTCAGTGCTTTAGTTTAATTGGAGGAAACATCTAAAAAAAACGATAGGATAAAAAAAAGAAAAAAACAAAACATCTGAGATTCGAGTAATTAAGTCTGTAGGGGTGTTTTAACATCTAGTGCCCTAAAACCAACTGGTTTGGGAGTTACTGACCTAAAACTTGTTACATGGATTGAAGATGTTGGTTCATTTACTTTTATTAAAAAAAACAAATCAGAAAATCAGAAAAATATTCCATTGCTAAAAAAGGTGTGAATTCTGATATAACTTTAAGACAAATATATTACCCTCTATTCAACTACACTTGTGAATATTGTGGGCACAATGACTTGATTAATACCTTGTTAGCTGTGTATATGAAGAATGGTAAAAATAATCGAAGAATTTACTTATTTGGTCATTTAGAAAGAAATAAAACAACTATTAACTTGGATAAGAAGTTTCACATGTTTAGTCACTAACTTGTTTATTCTCTTTTCTCTTATCTTTTGCTTTTGTGTGCATTAGTTTTATTATCTTTTTACTATTATTATCTTTTTACTTTTATATGCGTTAGTTTTATATTAACGTTTGTGGGTATCGTCACTGTAAGCCCTCACAAGACTACAACTCATCCACTAGGGACACCTAGGGGTTTAAAGGCTTGTTGCATATGCTAAATACAACTGTGATCCCTACGAAAGTGGCTTAGTTTAATTTTATTTTAAATATGTTTACGTTATTTTATTTTGTTGTTTTGCTTGAGGACTAGCAAAATGGTAGGTTTGGGGGTGTGATGAGTGGTAAATATATCACTATTTCCCACTCATTTGACCTAATATTTTGTATAGGTTCTTGGGTTTTATGAATTTTTTATGTGTTTTGTGTTATTTTCCAGATAAATAAAGTTTTGGTACCCACTGGTATCAAATCAGGGCCAAAACAGAGAAAAACGGACAAAAAGGGCAAAATCATCTTTTAGGCATCACGACCGCTAACGTGCACTGGGCTCCGCTAAAATGCCCCTGAAACGTGTCACAATAAGAGAAGTTTGCTATCATCCGACCTTGCTAAAATGCGCCGGACATGTGTCACCATCACATGCTGCCGACAATCATCATCATCGCCAACGTGCGCCTACCACGTGTCAACATCACAGTGAGTCATGCTAACGTGCGTCAGACACGTGTTGTCATCCTTTCCTGTCGAAAATCAACATCACCACATTAGCACAATCATTCAGCTACTGACAGCCGCCAGGGCACATGTCACCATCTCCGCAACCCGCGTGACACGCAGCAGTAATCGATGGCGAGTCGCGACACGTGGAGCCTATAAATTCAGCTCGATTTCAGAATTCAAATCATACCTTCCTAGAGTTCCTAATAAGGGACTAAGGATTGTATCATGTTTGTTTAAGTTTTTGTAATTTAATTTAAGCATTTTTCTTTATTTATTTACTTTCAGCACTTTAAATTATGCACTTTTACTTTCAGTAATTTGTTTTATTGACTTTTACTTTCAGTAATTTACTTTCAGTACTTTTAATTATGCACTTTTACTTTCAGTAATTTATTTTGTCTATTTACTTTTTGTTTCTTTTATGTTTAGTAGTTAATTTATTGCCGGGGAAGGGTGAATCTTTTTACTTTTATAATTTAGATTAATCTCCATCAATTATAATATATAAATTATCTAAAAACCTGACTTAATTGGATACCGCCTTAGTGGTCGGTTGGACTTAATTAAATTGATTTTAACCTGACTTAACGGGATACCGCCTATATGGTCGGTTGGAATTAATTAAATCTGACTTAATCAGGATACCGCCTATATGGTTGGTTGGTAATTATCACGTAAATTTATATATTATAATAAGGGAGATTTCTAAATTAGAAATAGTAAAGGTAGATTAATCTCATTTAATTTAGACTATCGAAATTGTAATAATTTGGATTAAAAGTTGATACCGCCTTAATGGCTGGTTTTAATTTTGTAACATAATGTGACACCGTTTATAGGTCGGTCTTTAGGTGACAGATGATTACCGCCTATATGGCTAGTTTATGGATAAATAATAACACCACCTTTATGGCTGGTTCAACTTAATTGGGTAACACTACCAATTTCCATATTATAATAAAGTGAGATTTCTAAAAGTTGATCCCATAACCCCAGCATTTTAGTTTTATTCTAGGGAAGTGATGAAACACAATATTAACAATCTTAATAATTGATTTAATTATATTATCGGTAATTCTTTAGTTTGTTTATTGAATCTTAATCTTAATGCTTCTTTTTGCCTGATCACCGATAAGATTGATATGGTAAACTTAAAATGAACTTGGAGAAGAGATTTTAGGTTTCAGCCTTAGATTCAATAGCCCACGATCTTCCTTGAGGATATATAACCATTTAATAGATTTCATTACAGGATAGACATATACATGTCGGGCGGGGGTAGCCACAATTGGAACTTGCACTTAATGAATTCAGGTAATTTGGTTAACATAAATATATGATTAATTGGGTTATTTGGGTATTTGCATCTGACCATCGACAGAGGCTTTTGCATAATTTCGTGTTCCAGGTTAGCAAACTGATTTATTACACAAATATAAGAGAATCAATTCATCTTTATAAAAATATTGTGAGGAATCACAACACTAGATATTTGTGTCTTTTGTTTATTTTTCTTAGTATTTTCTTTAGTAATTTTCTTTATTTAGTTATTTAGCAAATCCACATTCAACAAACCAATCAAACAATCATTATCTTCTCCCTTTAATTAGATACTTGTAAATAAATAGTATCAATAATTACTAACAATAGTAGGAACTAAGTCCTCGTGGGATCAATATTTTTATACTACTTGAACGATGCGTGCGCTTGCGTTATACATGTGTGATTACGCTGGTCACCAACCCTTGAATAACAATGGCTTTATAATCAATGACATTTTGCTTGTTGGGGCCTTTCGAATTGGTTCGTGTTTCTAGCATGCCAAACATCCTCTCACGTAGGAAACACATACTTCGCCTATTTTTGGCCATTAATAACCACGTTTGATGATTAACCATCTCATCTTGACTCATGCTCGGTGAGCTCCAAAAATTCCTTCAGGGACTTCTACTATGATCGTTTTGGCCTCTATTGGTCCAACACATTTTAACAACACGCTATCTTACCCTTTTTATATGATAATATCTCATAACACAAAGTTCAAAGAGCTTATCTTTAGTCTTTGATTATTTGGCTAGCAGGATTTCTTAAGAATCCTTTGATCTCTTTCCTCCAATCTTTCACGTCCTCACTTTCCATGTTCAAGACATTCAATACATCTGTCATTCTCTCTAATGTAGGCTTAATTAGCCTATTTTTGCATATTACGTCTTGCATGACGTCTTGCAGCTCCTTATATCCCGAAGTTTCATGAGCTAATGAATTCGTCGTTTCATTGTTTGAGCTGGGGATATGTTTAATTTCCACATAATCGAACTTGTCCAACAACTCATGTGTAACTTCTAATAATGCTGTGATTGACCGGCTTTGGCACTTTAAAGAACCCATAACTTGATGGACCACCAATTGTGAATCATTCTTTATGGAGATGTTTCTTACTCCCCATGACGATTAATAATTACAATCCCATAATTATGGCTATTCGGACTAGTTTTTGGTACATTTATCCCTTAATGTGAAAAGGAACTGGTACTCTCATCTAATAGGGCTAATTAGAAGGACCCATATTCCCGCTCCACTAGCCACTTTAGAACCATCAAAAGACAAGGATCGGGACTTCAAATTACAGTCATTTATTTGTAATTCATTTTCTCTAGTTGTGTTAACATAAGGGTAGTCAGCCAGGAAATCTGATAGAGTTTTTTTTTTATGGTACGTGTTGAATGTCGAATTTCTTCAAGCCTGCATATGAACCATAGTTATGTGTCATATAGAAGCTACCCTCACGCTTGTGTTTGGGCCCATTATCATTTGGATCCATTTGGGCTTCTCGTCATAGGATACGAACTTGTTGAGCCACTTAAACTGGGACGAGTTTGTATCTTATGATGATTGGGCCAAAATTTTTCAAAATGATGATGGACCACCTTGCGTTTGAGCCCCATATCATTTGAAGTTATTTAGCCACCTTATCGCAAAAGTGTAAACCTGTTGGGCCTTTTTAACTGGGACCAGTTTACACCTCGCGATAATCTAATTGAACACTTTAAAATGACAACGGGCCAACTTGTATGAAAACCTTGATGGGCATAAAAGGTCCAAACATGATCCGAATATGCCAGATGCATGAGTCCGATATCCGCACTGGCTTTCATCCAGGAAGGGTACGCCTTGTTTTGGCATATTTGTATACGTTTGGATATCTCCAAGTCCGTCTCCACCACAACCGTGATTACCGATGGCCCAATTCGTCGTTTCTAGATAATGGTACGATCCCCATAGTAGGCTTAGTCAATCTTGTAAATGGGCGGTCTTTGTCTTTTATTGATGAAAATGGACTGAGGTAGCCAAGGTTCACCCTTGTAGCGTAGGAGAGAAAAATTTTGTGTACCCCACATTGGTGCATAAAATGAGCCATACCTATGGCAGAAATGGACTTACCACAGGTGTGGGAGGAATAAGGTCGAAAGGGTATATGTTGTTTTGATAACCATATGTGTCACATGCATCTCATGCATCTCATGCATCGCATGCTTACATCCATTATGCTGACCCATTGTCCTAAAAGCCATCATAGATATCCGTTGGTTAGAGAAGAATGAAGACTTGTTAAGAAGAGGTTAGCAAGCATGGATGTGTCAGGCAACGAAGGTTCCCGCATGGATCAATTGGAGACCAACATCACCAAAATTACCTAGCAACTACAAGCTTTGACCAACGCTGTAGCCAATCTGACAGTACCCCGCACAGTGGGAACATAAAACAATGAGGATGGAAGGCGTGAGGAGCCCCCGATTAGGGTGAGCGAAGGAATCCCTGTTTTTGATGAAGCACATGGCTGAGTATGACGCGGGAAGGATAGTCGGGCCTCAAGCAGAGTTATAGAAACTCCGAGAACAAGTAGAGTCAGTTACTCGCAAGATGAAGGGAAAATATAAAGATCTATTAGACTATGATGCGATGACTTTCGAAGAACAGCTGCCTCCCCAGTTTAAGATGTCTGACATGGCCAAGTTCAACGGAAACGGAGATCCTAGGGTCCATCTCCGACAATATGTTCTAGTGATGAGTTCAGTGGGTTTGTCGAAGCGTCATGTGCAGAAGATGTTCGAGATGTCACTGGAAGGGACACCCGTATTATGGTATCATCGCCTGGAGAAAAAAGTCAGAGATGACTAGAGGGCATTAGCGGAGGCCTTTCTGAACCAATATGTCACGGACATGGAGATAGACTTGTCACTTCATGACCCATAAAACACCAAACAGAAGCCAGAAGAGACCTTCAAAGATTATGTGGATCGCTGGAGAAACCAACTCTTGAAGATACAGACACGGCCCTTGGAGAAAGACCAGATTAAGATGATCATTAAGGGCACCAAGCCCTCCATTTATAATAAGCTGATGAGGATGCTCTCCATGATTAATTACTTTCGACAGTTAAGTGAAACTATCATGGATATCGAGGAAGAGGAAACCGAGAACATAAATTTTTACAGCCAGAATAGAAAGACCATTAGGGGCATTCCGGGACCAAGCTCACTCCTGCTGAGGTCGCCGCCATCAGAATGAGGTGATTCTCCAATTTTGGTAGACCTTTGTCAAAGGTGTTTGAAAACATGAAGAGGCAAGGACTCCTAAAACCCAACCTAAACTAGTTTCAAACCCTGTGCCACACCATTTTGACCTAAACCTATACTATCACTTCCATCAGCAAAAAGGCCATGAAACCGAAAATTGCACCCGCCCTAGGCATCAAATCCAAGACCTCATTGACACCTATAAGATATCCAAGCCAGAAAAAGAACAACCCAACACACACGGAAACCCTCTACCCAACTACCACTTCGTTCCACCACCCACCTACATGATCAACTCCGGCCTGCCTGAAAGCTTTGTCCTCCAAACTCTCAACCACCAAGCTTCTTGCATGGGGATATGGGATAGCAGCAGTGAAGATGAATCAGAGTATGGGAGAGATTTATGGGAAAACGTCTCGAGCAGTGACGAAGAGGAGGTAAATGGGATGACTCGCAGTGGATATTTTTATAGTGATGTAACGGAGAAAGGCAAAGAAGTGCTAAAGGAAGGCCAAGAGGTGACATAGAATACAGATAACACCGATGGGGATACTATGTTGCATCAATTGAAGAAGAAACGGGCACATGTGAGTAAATGGGAGTTATTATGCACCTCTCAAGAGCACATGAGTGCCATGGTAGAACTCTAAGAAAGATAATGGTACCAGAAGATGTAAACCCGACAATATTCGTAGAGTTGGTACAGCAAGAGGGTAGGCAGATGATAACATTCCCTGAAGAAGAGCTCCTGATGGAGGGGAGGAATCACAATAAGCCGTTATTCATAAAAACTTTAGTAAGAGGCAAGAAGACATCTTGTGTAATGGTGGATGATGGCTCATCTATCAATATGTGCCCTTTGGAGGTTCTGTCAAGGTTGGGTATGTGGACAACAAATTTAAGCCCTTCCAGTATGACTATCAAAGCATATGATGAAAGCAAACGGGGAGTCGAAGGTACTTTTGTCACAGTAGTCAAAGTAGGCCCGATAGAAGATGAGGTGGAGTTCACAGTGCTTGATATCCCAGCTACATTTGCTCTGTTATTTGGGAGGCCATGGTTTCAGAGACTTGGGGGCGTGCCATCCACTTTGCACCAAGTTATTAAGTTCTCGATTGGAGAGGAAATCATCACCATCAGGGCTGAAGTAGATAATGTTGTGGATGCTTTAGACATACAGCCTTTCACAAGGTTCCAAGTGGCGGCAAACTTTGAAGAATTGGTGGACCCTAAAATAGCTAGAATCATAGAAAGAATGAAATATGAGCTGGGCACAGGTTTGAGTGCTCGAGGCTAGGGAATAAGAACACTGCCATATTTCAAGGGACAAACCACTAAGAGAGGATTGGGATATGAATCCGATTGGAATGAGCCGAAGATTAAGAAAAAATGGATGAAGCTGATGGAATACTTTGTGAAGCCACAGGGTATCAATGAGAGCCCGAACTCGTAGAAGTCAATGGGATCATAGTACCAGGATTCCAGATCTTCAAGGATGTGACAGGCAAAGAACCACAGGCAGAGGAAGATAAATGGGAATGAGAACTACTGCAGTTGGAGAATTTGATGCTCGAAGCGAGCAAGAAGACATAAGAAGACAAGGCTGCAGATTACATAGATGTTTATTTTCCTGACTTATTTGATTGTAATTCTGCATTTATTAATAATAAAGACATTGATTTTGCTTACTTGTTCGAGTCATTTCCTGTTAGTCCGCATCATAACATGCATGACATGAGCATATTTGACATTGATTTAACAAAGACAAATTCATTTAATCTTGGTACATGTGAAAACCCCAAGGAAATTTTAATTGCAAGTGGGGTTACCTCTAATGAGCGGAAAGAATTGGAGAGAATACTAATAAAATATGCAAAAGTATTTGCATGGTCCTATGAAGACATGCCAGGAGTGGACAAGGGTATTGCCCAACACATGATACCAACTTATCCGAATATGAGACCAGTAAAAAAGAAGCTCCGAAGAATGAGGCCAGAATAGGCCGAAAAGGTTAGGGAAGAAGTCAAGAAGCAGATAGATGTGGGGTTCTTAGAGGTGGTGAAGTACCCCAAGTGGTTAGCTAACATTGTGTCGGTACCAAAGAAGGATAGAAAGGTCAGAATATGCGTGGCTTATAGGGACCTCAACAAAGCTTGCCCAAATGATGATTTTCCCCTACCCCATATAGGCGTGTTGGTTGATAGCGCGGCTTTATCTGCTATGTACTCGTTCGCAGATGGATTCTCAGGGTATAACCAGGTCTTCATAGCTGAAAAATACAAGCATAAGACTGCCTTCGTCATAGAGTGAAGCACATATTGTTACAAGGTGATGCCGTTTGGACTTATGAATGCGGAGCCACTTATCAATGAATGGCCACTATATTATTCCATGACTTGATGCATAAGGAGATTGAGGTATTCATGGATGGCATGATGGTTAAATCAGAGACGAGGGCCGAACATATAGAAGCGCTAGAGAAATTCCTTCAAATAGTCGATAAGTACAACCTCTAACTCAACCCCAGGAAGTGTGTTTGGGGTAACATCCGGAAAGTTGTTAGGGCATTCGATATGAATGGGAATGATAGAAGTGGACCCCGAAAAGATCAAGGCAATTACCGAGATGCTTGCACCGAAGATAGAAAAGGAATTTAGAGCTTTCCTTGGGAAAATCCAGTATGTGAGCACATCTTCAAGCTATTGTGGAAGGACCAGCCTGTGGAGTGGAATAGGCAATGTCAAGAAGCTTTTGACAAAATCAAAGAATGTCTGGTTAAACCGCCCGTCCTGAAACCTCCAAGGCCGGGCAAACCCTTGGTGTTGTATTTGGCCATAGAACCCGAAGCGCTGGGGCGATGATGGTATAGGTAGATGAGACAGAGGTGCAATATGCAGTCTACTATCTCGGTAAGAAAATGCTTCCGTATGAAGCCCGCTATCAAGAGGTGGAAAAGATCTATTTGGCGGTGATATGGGCTTCCCGAAAGTTGCGTCATTACTTCCAATCCTATGAGATACAAGTGGTAGCAAAGGAGAATCCCCTAAAGTATTTGCAGTCAGTACCTTCACTGGAAGAGAAGTTGGGCAGATGGTTGGTGTTGCTGACGGAGTTTGATATAGAATACCTCACTTCTAAGGTAATCAAAGGGCGAGCCGTAGCGAAATTCTTGGCATTACAACCCATAGAAGAAGATCAGTATAAGTTTGAATTCCCAGATGATGAGGTTCAAGCCATAACGGTCCAGGGGTGGAAAATGTATTTCGACGGGGTGATAAATTACAAAGGAGCTGGAATAGAGATTGTGATAGTAACCCTCGAAGGAGAAACCCTACCAATGGACAAAAGGTTGACGTTCAGAGTAACCAACAACATGGCCGAATATGAAGCATGTGTCTTTGGACTGAAAGCACTAATAGCCGTAGGAGCTAGGGACGTAGAAGTTTATGGAGACTCGATGTTTGTAGTTCGATAGATGCGAAGGAAATGGGAATTGAAGGAAGACCGGTTGAGACCCTACCTACTCCATCTCAGGAAGTTGGCACAGGCTATCCCCGACTGTAAATTCCAGCACTTGCCACGAGAAGATAACCAAATGGCGGACGCATTAGCCACCCTAGCTGCAACTTGGGAAAACCCAGAAAAAATGGTAATGAGACCCCTTTGTGCTGACGACAGCTAGCATACCCAGTTATGAGATGGAGAGAATCTTGGAAGTAGAAGTCGATGATGGAAAACCTTGGTACTACAACATTCTGCAGTATCTAGAACGTGGAGAATTCCCAGAAGGAGCCGGCAAGAAAGACAGAATAGCCATTCAGAAATTGGCTTCCCAGTATGTGAGTTTGAGGGGAGAGTTGTACAAGAGACAAGCCAATGGCGCCCAACTGAAATGTTTAAGAAAAGAAAAGGCTCAGAAGGTGTTGGAAGAGGTGTACACTGGAGTATATGGACCACACATGAATGGATTGAATTTGTCTCATAAGATAGTGAGCCAGGGATTTTACTGGTCGACCATGGAAGCCGAGTGCACAAAGCTAGTGAAACACTGTAACGATTTCCAGGCACACGGCAACTTGAACCATCTACCGCCTACAAAATTACACGGACTGTCAGAACCATGGCCTTTCTCAGCATGGGGTATTGACATGATTGGAGAAATCAGGCCACATGCATCAAATGGACACCGCTTCATAGTAGTGGCGGTAGAGTATTTTTCGAAGTGGGTGGAAGCTGAGTCATTCCGTAATATTACGGCGAAACAGATGGCCAAGTTCATAGCCCGTAAAATAGTATGTCGATACGGAATGCCACATCACATAGTGATGGACAATTGAGTCCAATTTCAGGGAGAAACAAAGGCGATGTTGCAGAAGTATGGGATAGGGCATCACAAATCATCACCTTACAGGCCACATGCTAATGGGGCGGTGGAGGCGGCCAACAAAACCATAATACTAGCTAAGATGACGAAAAGTTATAAAGATTGGGCAGACAAACTGATGTACGCCCTGTTGGGGTATAGAACTTCGGTGAGAACGGTAACGGGAGCCACACCATTTACTTTGGTTTACGGATGGAGGCAGTGTTACCAATTAAATAGAGATACAGTCAATGCGGGTATTAGCAGAGTTAGGATTGCCTGAGCAGGAATAGGCCTCACAGAGGTTCAAACAACTAGCATTATTGGATGAGAAAAGGATAAAAGCCTTGTACCACATGCAGCTATACCAGAAAAGGTTGGCCAAGGAGTTCAATAAGAAGCTGCGTCCCACCAAGATCAGAGAAGGTGATCTAGTGCTCAAGCAGTCGAAGCCACTGATGATGGACCCAAGGGGAAAGTTCAGGCCCAATTGGGAAGGGCTCTACCTAGTCAATAAGGTGATGGGGAATGAGGCAGTGAGACTGTCAGATTTGGAAGGGAACGAGTTCACCGAGCCCATCAACGTGGACAGTGTGAAACAATACTTTGCATAAAAAAAAAAAAAAGGCTCGTTGGGTTGAAAATCCGCAAAGGACAACCCAAGCAAAATATAGAGCATGAGTGAGCAAAAATGGTTAATTGTCAAATCGGTGAGGAACAGTTAGCGACAGGGGTATCCTTGCAATGCATTTCATTATTTCCTACATATGTACTAAGAAGTAATGCAAATGCCTTTATTAAAAAAAATGTTCAAATATGTTCAGAGATTGCATAAATCCCAGCTAACCGGGAAAGATTAGAGTCAAGTAATTATAAATCACGTCTTTTGTTTCTTAGATGCTGGACCAAAGTCAGGAGATCTAGGAGAAGAACTCCAAGAATGGAGGGGAACCTCGGGAATGAGGACAAGCAACTTCGAGAATGGAGAACAACCTCGGGAATGAGGACGAGCAAAGAGCCTCGAGAATGAGGACAGATCTGAAAAAAAAATAAAAAATTTTAACTCGCTGGGTTGAAAACCTGAAAAGGTGACCTACGTAAGATAGAGCAATCCGCTAAGTTGAAAATCTGAAAGGACAGCTTAGGCAAAAGATAGTCGCCTCTCGTACTATCACAACCCACTAAGAGGTATTGGGCCAAGATACAGAATAAGACTACACTTCTCTAGGGACGAGACCCTACCTCCACCCTGGAAGATACGCGTAAAAGGACTTGTAACTCAATGGACGAAGCATGAGGCAGTATCTTTTCCGCATCCTCAGGACAGTAAAGAAAAGCTTCGGGAATCGGAAGACATGATTTTCAGTATCCGAGAAGGGTAGTAAGAGAAAAATTCAAGCCGAGAATGGCAGCAAACCCCTCGGGGAGAAGGCATAAAGCTGAGCCAGGTTTGGGGATGACCAGTCTACCACCTCGCGAATAAGGGACACAACGGGATCTTGAGCCATGGGGCCAAAGAGAACTGACCAATCACTATAGGAGAATTAGTAGAAGGAAACTGTAAGCATGCTAAGGGGCGCCCAAAGTTTTTTATAAGCAAAAGGGCACCAAAGGTCAAAAGGATTCCTAAAGGGGTGAAGAAAACCCTATAGTACAAGGAAGGCCTAACCAATGATGACATCAATCCAATAGGACAAAGAAACCCCATCAGAGTATGAATGCATCCATGCATACATGCATACACTTCGCATACACACAATTTTGTTTTGTGTTCGCAGGCTTTGAAGAAAAAGAAAAAGCGGTGAGGACGAGCAACTCCAAGAATGGAGAGGAACTCTGGCAATGGAGAAGAACTCCGAGAATGGAGAACAACCTCAGGAATAAGGATGAGCAAGGAGCCTCGAGAATGAGGACGGATCAATGGTCGAAGTGCCTCACCACCATCGATTTGACATTTCAGGAAGGAATCCTAGGGTCGAGGCCCAAATAATCAACAGTTTGGGAATGAATCCCAAAGGTCGAAGCACCTCATCATCATAGAAAAAACTCCCCAGTGGATCGAAGAGTCACGCAGATGGACCAAAATGCCATCACCCATTCAGTTCGGGAATGAATCCCAGAGGTCGAAGTGCCTCAGAGATCGAAGCATCTCACAACCAGCATCGTTCGGGAATGAATCCCAGAGGTCGAAGCGCCTCAGAGATCGAAGCATCTCACACCCAGCATGGTTCAGAAATGAATCTCAAAGGTCGAAGCGCCTCAAAGATCGAAGCATCTCACACCCAGCAAGATTCGGGAATGAATCCCAGGGGTCGAAGCACCTCGCCATCAACTCAACTCAGTTAAAGAATGAATCTTAGAGGTCGAAGCACCCCGCCATCAACTCAACATAGTTCAGGAATGAATCCCAGAGGTCGAAGCGCCTCAGAAATCAAAGCATCTCACACCCAGCATGGTTTGGGAATGAATCTGAAGGGTCGAAGCATCTCGCCATAAACTCAACTCAGTTCGGGAATGAATCCCAGAGGTCGAAGCGCCTCAGAGATCAAAGCATCTCACACCCAGCATGGTTCGGGAATGAATCCCAGGGGTCGAAGCACATTGCCATCAACTCAACTCAGTTCGGGAATGAATCCTAGAGGTCGAAGCGCCTTAGAGATCGAAGCATCTCACACCCAGCATAGTTCGGGAATGAATCCCAGAGGTCGAAATGCCTCAGAGATTGAAGCATTTCACACCCAATATGGTTCGGGAATGAATCACAGGGGTCGAAGCACCTCGTCATCAACTCAACTAAGTTCGGGAATGAATCCCAGAGGTCAAAGCACCTCAGAGATCGAAACATCTCACACCCAATATGGTTCGGGAATGAATCCCAGGGGTCGAAGCATCTCGCCATCAACTCAACTCAGTTCGGGAATGAATCCCAAAGGTCGAAGCGCCTCGAAGATCGAAGCATCTCATACCCAGCATGGTTCGGGAATGAATCCCAGTGGTTGAAGTGCCTCAGAGATCGAAGCATCTCACACCCAGCATGGTTCGGGAATGAATCCCAGAGGTCGAAGTGCCTCAGAGATCGAAGCATCTCACACCCAGCATGGTTCGGGAATGAATCGCAGGGGTCAAAGCACCTCGCCATCAACTCAACTCAGTTCGGACATGAATTCCAGAGGTCGAAGCGCCTCATAGATCGAAGCATCTGACACCCAGCATGGTTCCGGAATGAATCCCAGTGGTCGAAGCACCTCGCCATCAACTCAACTCAGTTCGGTAATGAATCCCAAGGGTCGAAGCGCCTTAGAGATCGAAGCATCTCACACCCAGTATAGTTCGGGAATGAATCACAGAGGTCGAAGCGCCTTAGAGATCGAAGCATCTCACACCCAACATGGCTCGGGAATGAATCCCAGGGGTCGAAGCACCTCGCCATCAACTCAACTCAGTTCGGGAATGAATCCCAGAGGTCGAAGCGCCTCATAGATCGAAGCATCTGACACCCAGCATTGTTCCGGAATGAATCCCAGTGGTCGAAGCACCTCGCCATCAACTCAACTCAGTTCGGTAATGAATCCCAGAGGTCGAAGCGCCTTAGAGATCGAAGCATCTCACACCCAGCATAGTTCGGGAATGAATCCCAGAGGTCGAAGCGCCTTAGAGATCGAAGCATCTCACACCCAACATGGCTCGGGAATGAATCCCAGGGGTCGAAGCACCTCGCCATCAACTCAACTCAGTTCGGGAATGAATCCCAAAGGTCGAAGCGCCTTAGAGATCGAAGCATCTCACACCCAGTATGGTTCGGGAATGAATCCCATTGGTCGAAGCACCTAGCCATCAACTCAACTCTGTTCGGGAATGAATCCTAGAGGTCGAAGTGCCTTAGAGATCGAAGCATCTCACACCAAGCATGGTTCGGGAATGAATCCTAGAGGTCGAAGCGCCTCAGAGATCGAAGCATCTCACACCCATTATGGTTTGGGAATGAATCTCAGGGGTCGAAGCACATTGCCATCAACTCAACTTAGTTCATGAATGAATCTCAGAGGTCGAAGCGCCTCAGAGATCGAAGCATCTCAAACCCAGCATGGTTCGAGAATGAATCCCAAGAGTCGAAGCACCTAGCTATCAACTCAACTCTGTTCGGGAATGAATCCCAGAGGTCGAAGCGCCTCAGAGATCGAAGCATCTCACACCCAGCATGGTTCAGGAATGAATCCCAATGGTCGAAGCACCTAGCCATCAACTCAACTTGGTTCGGGAATGAACCCCAGATATCGAAGCATCTCACACCCAGCATGGTTGGGAATGAATCCTAGGGGTTGAAACACCTCGCCATCAAATCAAATTGGTTCAGGAATGAACCACAGATATCGAAGCATCTCACACCCATCATTGTTCGGGAAAGAATCCCAGGGGTCGAATCACCTCGCCATTAACTCAATGAACCCCAGAGATCGAAACATCTCACATCCAGCATGGTTCGGGAATGAATCCCCAGGGGCGAAGCACCTCGCCATCAACTCGACTTTGTTCGGGAATGAACCTTAGAGATCAAAGCATCTCACACCCAGCATGGTTCGGGAATGAATCCCAGGGGTCGAAGTACCTCGCCATCAACTCAACTTAGTTCAGGAATAAATCCTGGAGATCGAAGCATCTCGCAAAAGCAACAAAACAACAGGTAAGTCCGGTAACGGTCGACGAACCAGGTAAGTAAAAATGCATGCATGACTTTTATAAGGTTGTCACTGTCACACACTGCACAAGCCCCATCAAAGTGGGGGCGACTATAGACACTGTATTTTTGCATGAGCCCAATGATGAGCCTCGTATGGAGGCACTACCTGAAAAGTTGCGAATAACGAATATCGGAAGGAAGTAAAACCTCCAAAATTAACACCTCATCGAATTCAGACTCACTCAGTCAGTTTTTATTTCAAACCTTAGCCTCGGACCCACCATGCAGCCCATGCAATCGGTCTATTATGCCCTTACACCTCCTCCCATACAGCCCGTCCACGTGGCCAATGACCCACCATGCACGCCCAAAACCCCATACAGTCGGCCCACACACTCAAATCCCCTCATCAACACTTTGAAATTTAACAAGATTTGAAATCACATTATTGCCAAACTAAGAAAGATTTGAAATCACATCCTTACCAAATTAACAAGATTTGAGATCTCCTCATCACCAAATTTATGAGATTTTATTCCTAAAATAATTTGATAATAATCTTCCCAAATAAACGTGATTTATTTCCCTATTTGACGATCCCTTCAAATCGTTATTAAAGAGAGGCTCTTAGGCAACAACTTAAAGGAGAAAAACCCTAAGATCACCGAAAAATACAGAGAAAAAAATACCTAGACACAAAAAAAAAGCCATCACCAAAAAAAGAAGCCAGCCAAATCACCAAAAACAACAACACCAAATCACCAAAAACAACAACACCAAATCATTGAAACAACCATCACAGAAGAAACAACAATCACCGAAATAACCATCATAGAAGAAACAATCATCACCAAAAAAACAAGAAACAACCGAAAAAAAACAACCAGAAAAACAACCAGAAACAACCGAAAAACAACCAGAAAAACAACCAGTAACCGAAGAAACAATAAAAAAAAAACCATAGATATAACCGAAAAACAACCAGCAATCGAAAAAATAACCAGAAAAACAAACAGCAAGCCGTGAAAAAGTAAGCCCTGGATGTGAAACAGCAAGTAGAAACCATGAAGCAGCAAGCAGCGAACCAGAAATAGCAAACAGCGAACCAGAAATAGCAAACAGCGAACCAAAAATAGCAAATAACAAACCAGAAACAGCGAACCAGCAGCCAGAAACATCGAACCAACCTTGAAACCAAGCAATCCTTCCGGCGACGGCCTAACGCACTTCCGAGAAAGTAACTTAAAAGGTAAGACCTGAGGGCACCATTCCCATATTTATTTTATAGTTCTGGACATTGCATGCCTGGCTGGACGTGAAATACGTCCAGCCGGGTATGCGAAGTCCTATATCAAAGACGGCCAAATTTCTGATCACATTTTTTTCTTCTTGGGCATTTTGTTATTTATCTTTTTGCCTATTTATCGTTATTTTATTATTTCACCTTTATTTTGTTACTTATCTTTTTGTCTATTTATCGTTAGTTTATTATTTCGCCTTTATTTTGTTATTTATCTTTTTGTTTATTTATCGTTATTTTATTATTTCGCCTTTATTTTGTTTATGTTTTTTCATGTTGATGATTATCCGTCTATGCATGGTTATAATTTTTTTATGTCCGGTTACATTGCATTGATGATTATGTGTGTTATTATCATTTACGGTATATCGGACGGAAACCCAGACGTAAATTTTGCAGCTGAATCCAAATGTACGGTAGTGCCTATGATGTTATTGCATCTCGTATTTATTAATTTAATGTGCTTTTAGAACTACGTTATTGTGATTATTATTTTGGTTGGGTATGTTATTATATTTTTTATTCGCTTTTATGCCTGAATTGTATTAAGAATTGGCTATACAATTGTGTGAACCCGTCCATTATACTGGCATAAGTAAGGGACCATTTCGAACCCAATGGTTTCAGGTCTTCCCTTGCGAGGGGTGAGTGCGACCTTAAATCTTTCCCAGTTCATACTGGGTGGCGAATCCTTTATTCTCCAGTTTAGTCCCCCGCAGGTTAATCCGTACTCTCTACGGGCCGTTATCCCAACAGTTTCGTGGTCTCCAAACATCATAGGCATAGCGGTAAACCCCGCTTCGCTCCTACAATGCTAGTGTTTATTATTGTCTTGTAGATGGCTGCCGCAAATCTATTCATAAATTGAAAGGAGCCGAGAACTATTTTGAATGTGAAATGAACATCTGCCTTGTCTTGGAGTCAGAGCGATTGAGGTATATAACACCCAATCCATTGCCTGTCGAAATTGATCATGATTCAACTCCCGAAAGCCAGAGACATTTGAAAAATGGAAGGGTGATAACCTAAGGGTAAAATCCTACATTTTAGGATTGATGCTTCCATATTTGCTCAGACATTACATAGAAGTACCTGATGCTTGGAGCATTAAGGGAACACTCCAGGAGTTGTTCGAAATAAATCAAGAAATTAAAATATATCAACGATTTAAGGAATTATTCATGCTAGACTCAAGCATGGAGGAGCAATTTCCATTCATGTTTTGAACATGATCGACCATATCCGAAATTTAGAAAGACATGGCATTAAGATCGATGAACGACTAGGCCGAAATCTGATTCTATCTTCTTTACCCGGTACATATGTTGGCTTTGTGTTAAACTTTCACATGCATTTGATACAAGCCACATATGAAAAACTTCATAGTATGTTGCGCACGGCAGAACATGATTTAAAGACAGGGTATCCCACTTTATACCTTCTGTAGGAAATGATTTCCCATGTGGCGGAAGCGATACTAGGCACCGGGATCGACCTTGAAAATTTATTTATGTCATTTCCCATATTAAGCCGAATATAGATCAGATCTTATTTTCTTGTTTATTTTTTAAATTTTTTTATGAACATTAACAATTTTATTATTCACACTACAGTGCTCATGATAACTATCACTGCTACAGTTGAGCGACAGACGCGCGGTTACTATTCACTACTACATTACCCATGGTTACTATTCATTGGTGCAATACCACAAATTCTGCTCACTATACTAAATCTTCTACAATAGTTATGAGTATTTTTAACCTCCAAAACAACACAAAGATAACTCTGAATCAGCCTCAAAGAAGAATGAGAAGATAGTTTCGTTAACTCCACTCAGCCTTCCGTGCTATTCTCGTTACTAACAAAACGAAGTGTGCGCTTTTCTCACGATTTTTATTCTCTAAATTCTTTAGAGAAAAATATCACACTATTTTTTTTCTTTCAATACTTCAGAGAAGAAGAACATAAAAGTGGCTAGGATTTGTAAAAAGAATTAAGTCACAAAGCAAAATAAATTTTGCTTTTATATGCTATGGTATAGGTTAACATGATTATAATTGAAATTACCTTTATATGCCTAAACCCTTAGGCATTTTTTGCCAAACGTTTCAATTTTTATAACAACAAAATTCATTGTTATATGTCTTCATAATGAAGACATTAAACCTCCACCTTTATACATATTTTACAACTCATTTTGAAATAATGTGTATTGATATCAAATATTAATACATATTGTAATTCAAAATAATCTTATAATTGAATATTTACAAAATATAAATATAAATGTATATGATTATCTTATAATCATTAAATAATTAAAACTTTATATTAAACTTATTTCATATAGTTTTCAAGTGTGACTTAAATTATTAATCACATTAATAATTTTAACTTAATCTATTATTACGCATGTGAGTTCATAATCGGACTATCCAATTATGATATGATTTGCTATAGTATATCGAGCTAGCATGGGGACCAAATAAACCTGTAACTCCAAGCTCCAATAATCCCGAAATATTAATTAAACCTCTTTAATTAAATTTTCTGAATTATTAACTTTCGGTTATTCCATTAAAAACCTAAAATTGTACTCTCATTGATGTAGATATATAAAATAAGCTGAACTATGTTGGTGTTCATCGATATAGTCATTACATACTGATTAACCCTTCACGAGTATCTCATAATTAGAGTCGGGTTTAAATGCCTGTTATACCCCTCTAATTATTTTTACCTTAAATACCATTGATTCTCTAATGAACGATTTATTCATAACTATTATAAATATAAATCTTTCTATTTGTAATAGAAAGACTTGAGCGCTCTAATCGTTCAAGTACTGAATCAACCCTAAGGAAGATACTCTTCTACTTCTCGTAAGAATGAGTGAACTCCATATCCATGTAAAACGTCATCAGCTACATACTAAACCATGTCCCCAAAGTACGTAGCTATCTGTCGGGATTTCTTCACCAATCTCACCTTTGTAAATCAAATGGCATAGCCTTCCATGCATAAGTTCATAGTACACTCAGGATTCAGATCAATCTATATATGACCATCTAGTAGATTGAAATGAATTTCTCTATTTAACGGATATTATAAGAAATTCATTTCTATTGGGTCCAGCATCAAGGTCGCCATATATTTATAGAATAGTGTCTTCATTCTTATGTCACCACATGGACGATCTCATATCAAGGTCGCCATATATTTATAAAATGGACCGCAACTATAGATAAACCACAAACAAAGTACCCATTTTATTTTCTCTCTATGGACTATTTTAGATTACTAACTTCAAACTTAAATCCTCCTGTGTATGATACTCATACACTAAGTTTGAAGACACATAAGTAATCAATGGTAAACTAGATAATTTATAATATGAGATTTAAATCAAAACAATTGATAAATGAACTGTGCATCTTTTATTTTAAACAAATAATTTTGTTTACAAATTACATGAAGCTCTAGGGCATATATCCCAATATCTATATGGTAAAGCAAGCTCTTCGAAGATTTCTGGGAAGTCTAAGAAGATTAAAATAAGAGATAAAAAAAATACTGCAAGAAACAAACTTCAAAACCGTGTGTAACTCGTAATGCATGTCTACATTGTAAGAAGTCTGGACATTGGAAATGTGATTGTCTAAAGCTGAAAGGAAAAGCAGGAACCCAAGGTACGCTTTATATTTTTCCTATTATTGACATCTCATTAGCCTTATAATTAAATAATGGTTAGGTGTTAGACACTGATAGTCCCACTAATATTCGTAACTCCATGCAGCTTATGAGACTTAAAAGAAGGCTTAACAGAGGGTAGATCCAGCTTAGAGTTGTCAATGGTCGGACATTGGATGTCAATGATATATTAACTGTTATTTTAAATCCCCTTAGTGGATGTAAAATAGTTTTACATGACTGTTACTATATACCCTCTCTAATTAGATAAATCATTTCATTACTGATATTGGGTAGAGAAGGATAAAAAAATAAACATTAAAGATAGTTCTTTATGTTTATATGATAAAGAAATCTATTAGACATGTAAATGTTCTTCATCTAATGGTAATTATGTTTTGGAAACATATCAATATGTCTTTAATTTGGAGGAAAATACAAGTAAAAGATCTGAATTAAATAATACTGAATTATGACATATGAGATTAGGCCACATAAGTGTTAGATGCCTATCAAAATTAAATAATGATGGTTTGATTGAAGATCTTACGTTAGATCCGTATCTGATTTGTGAGTCATATATCCAAGGGAAAATGACAAAGGCCATATTTCTTGGTATTTGTGTCACAATCCAAAACTGAGGCCAATGATAATTGTGTAAATAAATAAAACATAATTGATTCAAAGACCAATCAAACGGTCAAAAAGTCAAAGCATGACTTGGTCAAAGGGACCAAAATATAAAAATCTCAAAAACATGCCCGATAAAATAATGTCGAGGATGCGAATTAAAAAATAACTATAATTTATATATTTTATCAATATAAATAAAATATATATCGTCGACAATAGTAATCATTTAAATAATAACGTGAGTGAAATGCCACACGAGACCGCATAACTAGACTGCCAACACTGGAGCTGTAAAGAAACAGTGTGCCACAACGGGACCATATAACAAACATGATCATATGCCACGAAGGGCTCCTCATGGTCAAATGCTACAACGAGGCAATAATAAACAAATTATGTACAAGTTCTGGACTATTACCTAAAGACACATCATCACCGTCCAAATAGTGTCACTCGCGGTCGCATAACAGTTACCGTAATGGGTCAACCGGGGTCTATAAGGTCGGCCAAAATAGGGCTTCATACAAGCAAATACCGCAACAAGGTAAATAATAACCAAAATATACGCCATAACTGGGTCCACATATATCAATTTTAATATATCCAATTTTTGTTTTTTACCGATCCAAGTCTAGTCCAATTTACATTTATACTACCATGTATATATTTATAAAAATAAAACAATAAAACTCATTAAGTTCGCGGCGTGCCGCCTAATGCGCCATTACACATTTTCATAAAACATGGCTAATATTAAAACATTTTTCACATTATTTTCATAGGCATAAAATAATGATATATAAATTAATAATCTAAAACCACAATCAAGATGAGTATCGAATCTCTACCTCAACCCCACGTTTGAAGGGTCAAATCGATCTCACAATGATGCTTAACGCGCTTACACTATCAGGTTGGTCTAACAGCTACAAAACTCTCTTCGGGCTCACCCGGCATGCTCTATGAGGCATGCATATCCGCTGACCAGTGACCGTCCAAAGATCACCCAAAAGTGACATCTCGAAACTCGAGATGTAAAACACAACAAATCAAACTCCCCAAAAATCCTAGCTGAAAAGCGACATGGTTCCGTTTAAATCTCGAACTTTCTGATTACAACTGAATACCACAAAAGCCCATCTATGGCCTACAAAAACCACCCAATTACACTTCAAAACAAAACCATAATCCGAAAACAATAATCCATAACTCAAACTTAAATCTCAATACAATTGAAATAATCCAAAATCGGTAAATTAAACGTGTAAAAATATGAAAAATACATAAAATTAGAGTTCATGATCAATATAGCACGAAAGGGTCGAACCAATGCGTCGAGGACGTCAAATAGGATATTCTGCCCAGACACGGTGCTTGGCCTTCACGCGTCGCCACATGTATTGGTGCATGGAGCTAACGCACCGGTGCGCCACAATATTATTGCCACCAGTAGATGCGCGTCATCGTCCTGAATCCAAAGACAGTGGTAACGCGCTCAACGGAGCTCTGGTTTTCCGTGGATCACCCAAAAAATACAAGAAACTTCAAGCTCTCCCTTCGTCAAAAAATGGCCAACTCTGGCGCCATGGCCGCCACCAAACTACTCCCATGACTTGCTCTATCCTTCCCACAGCCCACTCACCAAAAAATACCATTGGTGGCCTGATCTCTCTCTCTCACCCATGGAAGAATATGAGAGAAAAAAAGAGAAATAATAAAGATAGAAAAATGGAAAATGGGCTCACGTTTTAGGGGAGAGAGAAGAAACAAAGTTTTATAATGGGCTAAAAATTATCAGTCAACCCCCTGATTTTTTATCAATCAAAAATTAAAGAAAACTTATGAAAATTTATTAATTGACCCATAAAGTCAAAAATTAAAAATTTCACCAAAGACTTTTAGGGGAAAAGACAATAATACTTTTACTAAAAATTTTAGGTTCATTATAGTTGGAAACGGTGCTAGAGATTTATTAGATTTAGTACACAGTGATATATGTGGTCCATTAAATCATGTCGCTTATGTAATTTAACAAACTTCATGGACTTTCACATATGAAAAGTCACGATATAAATATGTCTATTTGATGAGACATAAATCAGAAATATTTGATAAATTCAAAATATTTCTGAAACGAAGTTGAAAAATAAATTAGGAAATTCATCAAGTGTCTTCGATCAGATCAAGGTGGTGAATTCATGAGCGAAAAATTTATATGTTATTTAAGGGAGAATGAGATTCTCACCCAATATAGCTACCAGGAACTCAACACAATGGTGTGTCTGAGAGGAGAAATCGTACTTTATTCGATATGTTACGATCTATGATGAGCTATACAGACTTTCACATTATCTTTGGGGTTATGCTTAACTAAATGTTGCTCACATAATTAACAGAGTGTTAGGGATATGCCCTATACCCAACTTACGGATGGGCTATATGTACATGTATTTGTAATATTTTCATTAATTAATAAAATGGCAATCTTTATTATACGTGTCTTACATAACTTATATAAATCATCAACACTGTAATAAAGCCATTAGAGTAATAAGACGATGGCTTCCACGCCTTATGAGAATCATTACTCTTAAATATTTCTAGTCATAGTTTTGTGAATAATCTGGGCGTTCACAAAGCGGAGAGACTAGCATGATGATATGATCCGCCCTTAAGTGGGGTAGCTGATCTCATAGGCTACTAGCGGAGATCCGTCCGCTTGGTATATCACATGGATGCATGAGTTGCTCGTGTCCATCGAACTGACCGCCGAAAGTTTTCATATGGAGTGTTTATCCCATGTGTCTGTGAGAACTTTCATGTATCGATTATATGACTAGTCCTTAGACTTGAGGTCGTTACAATCTTATGTGTGGATCAAATAACTTTGACATTCTCCTTCCCCGGTTCAAAAGATCCGGTCATAAGGGTATGATTGGATAATTTTTTGAAACACATGAAGTTTGTAAAGATACAACAGAGAATCGCCACTCTCTCGGATAATATTTTCTTATAAGAGTAGTATTCCAGTTCGCGGGTTGATATGTGTGATTAGTGCTTGAGACTGTGGCCACAGCGGAAGAATCATGTGAGATTATTGGGTTAGCACGATTCATGACACTATCAACATCATACATTTGACCATATGGGTAGACACTTTCCGTACCCTAGGTCAATATGCGGGGATACAGTGAGGCGAGGGACCGTATCATATGTAAATCGCATACAGAATGGGTATATATATCTTTCCTTCTCATTTGGGGTCCTTGGCATGTTGCTAGATGTCAACCTTGGTCATTGAAATCGAACGACCATCTGATTGGAGGATAATTTATGTTCGATTAAATTATCACGAATCATTTCATGTCCAACTTGAGGGGAACCCAAAAGGTCACACACAACAAAGTCGAAATCAATGGTTAATAGTGCACAGTACAAATATAACAGCATATATGATTGTTGTAGGAATTGTTCATAAATGGTTCAATTTGTTTAATTATTGAACATATCATTATGAGGTTCCATAGTGACTTAGGGATTGGTGAATGACGATGGGGGCACTTTCGGAATTGGAAAAAAAATTTCTATTCACGTGAATAGTCAAATTATATATATATTTTTTTGTTATTTGTTTTGAATTCCAATTCGGCCCAAACTCTTATTAGGGTTTTATAATCTCATTAAACCACTAAATTAAGATCCAATGGCTAAGATCAAATTAGCTTTTATCCCATATCAGATTCTTAATTAATTTTATTGTCTTTGGAGCACTATATAAACCCAAAGAATTCTTTACAAATTTACTACACCAAAACCTTTAATATCTTGGGTTTATATAAGTGAGCAACTCTAAAGTTTAAGATTAAGCCACTGATTTTGAGGATCATTAAGTCTAATTGACTAGAGGAACCTCGAGTTAAAAGTTTTGAGGTATTTTCCTAGGCTAGCACCAAGGGCAAAATACCCGTGCACTCAAGGCGTAGTCTTGCCATTGAGTTTTGGCTTTGGTGTGTGCATCTTTGGAGGCCACACACTTGGGTGGCTCTTTGGAACGTGGAAGAGCTTGCTGAGTTTGAGAAAAGCTTGTAGATTGGAGGGAGGACTGGAGGAGTCTTCGGTTCGAGTAAGTTTTTTTTTCTTTATTTTAATTAGAGTTCTTATGATAGTTAGCATGTTTAGGTTTATGTTCTTTGCATGTTTTATGAGTTTTATGCTTAGAATATATAGTAACATGCGTAGGCTTGTAGAATAATCAAAACAAATGGGTCTTGGGCAAAGGGAAAGTGGCATAATAATTTTGATTTTCCGCTGCGCACTCGCGGCCGCTTCCCAACCGTGGTATCAGCGCGTTATTTTGTTTTGATTAGTTTTCTCTCATTTGAACTCGAAATTGGGTTTTTAAAAGCTCGTTGGAAAGCTAACATCATGAACGTAATTTTAGGCACAAGTGCTGCATGATTTAGTTAAGATTTGAATTGTGAAATTGCATTTAAAGTTCACGCGTCTGCAGAAAAATGTGAATAGTAAATTTATTCGAATAAAACAAAATGCAATATCATAATTAAATATTAATCAAAGTTATTTAATGCCTAAAATAATTCCAACATATTAAAACTCATATGATTGATGATTCTATGTATGATTAGAATTGGCATGATTATTTTAGGGTGCAAGCATCTAGAGACTTTCTATGAAAAAAAGAGGTATTGCTTATCCCTTAGCTAAGTAATTATTCTGTGATGAACTTAGAGATTTATTACCTTTAAGGCTAATAAATATAAATCACTTGTTTATAATAAAAGACATTATAAAAGATACAAGTGGGTTGGGACCAAGGGGTTAATAAAACTTTTCAAACTAAAGTTAATTTAACCAAAGGTTTACTAGAGTTAGATAATGATTTGGTGTCTTCCTTCACTCACTACCTTTTTATAGCCAAAAGGAAAAGTTGTGAAGACATCTAGATAATCATTTACTCAAAGCTTACCTTAAAGCATATTTTAAGTGTTGGACTAATTTGGAGGATCTATTGTTTATTCCTGTCACCAAGGCAATGAGAGCCTAAGAGGTAAGGGTATTTAAGAGAGTTCACTTCACCCTCCCTCTGGGGAATTTTCAATGGATGAATCCATTTGACAGTTATTCACTTAAACTTGCTAAAATCCTCAATAATAATTAAAGTCTAAAATTTGCCTCCCATTGTAAAGTATAGACCCAAAGGGCTTAAACCGTATTGGCAGGACTAGGCTTTACCAGACTGACCAATACCAATTTGTCCCTAAATCGTACTATTGAAAAATGGTTTGACTTTTCTGAGTCATAAGATGCAGCGACCCTAGGCGTGGTCTTATAACTTAGTGGCAAAGATTGGGTGTCCACAAGGACTAGCATAAGCTATGGCATGTTTGATTGCCCAACCAATGATCAAGGAATTGTGATTTATATCATAAATTGGTTGGGAACCTACCTAATTATCATATTTTATAACGACCGGCCCTAGTCGGAGTTATGAAATGATGATAATGGGATACTTACCCACAAGAAATCCATCATATTGGGGTTGATGCAATTTGCTTAAAATTTTAAAATAATTGAGTGGGAGCAACTTCATAATATTAAAAGCCCATGTTATTATGAAACATTAATGAAAACATATTCCTAATTTTAACATTTTCTCTTAACAGGTGGGTTAAAATATTTCACAAACATTCAAATGGAAAATAGAGTATCACTTTGTTCCATCCTTGATGAGCATAAGCTCAAAGGGGACAACTACAATGACTGGTTTAGAAACCTTAAAATTATCTTACGACAAGAAAATATTTTCTATGTTCTTGAAAGACCATTTCCCCCTGAACCCGCAGAAGATGCTGACCAAGATACATTTGATGCTTGGAAGAAACACGTCGATAATGATGAGCAAGCAGTTTGCATAATTCTTGGCTCTATGTCGAATGAACTTCAGAAAGCTCACGAAGATATGGATGCTCAAACCATCATCTTTCAGTAGAAGGAGTTGTATGTAACTTTCGTTCATACCGTGAGATTCCAAGTGTCATGTGCCTTATTCCAAACAAGGTATAAGAAAGGATTTGTTAGAGGACATGTGCTTAAGATGATTGGCCACATTGAAAAATTGGCCAACCTCGGGTTTATCATGGATCATGAGATAAGTCACAATCTAATTCTTCAGTCCTTACCAAAAGAATTCTCTAACTTTATTATGCAGTTTCATCTGTCTGATAAAGAAGCTAATTTAGCAGAATTGCACAATCTGATAAAACAAGCAGAGAATGACTTGAAACCGGAGCTTAAAAAATCTGTCATGCTTTCGGGTACGGACCTGAAGCCACGAGGCCCAAAGAAAAATAAGGGCAAGGCCAAGGCTCCAGATCACCTAAAGCCCAATGGTAAGGTAGAGAAGAAAAAGGGAAAGGGAAAATGTTTCTTTTGTGGAAAGAATGGTCATTGGAAGAAAGACTGCAGATTCTTGAAAGCCAAGGAAGCTAGGGAAGCCTAAGAGGCCAAGAAGCCCAATGCTTCAGGTATGTTGTATATGATTGAACTATATTCTCAAAACTCTGAACCTTCTACTTGGTTGCTTGACACCGGTTGTGGGACTCACTTGTGTAACAATGTACAAGGCCTGAGAAATAGTAGGAGACTCCGTCATTGGGAGGTTGACTTACGCATGGGTAATGGAGCAAAACTGGCTGCATTGTGCGTGGGGACTTATTCATTAGTTTTGCCGAATGGTTTAGTTTTTAGACTTAGAAGATTGTGTTTATGTACCTTCTCTAGTAAAGAACATCATTTCAATTTCTTCTTTATGTAATAAAGGCTTTTCATACCTAATTTCAATGAAATAAAATATGGAGATGGTATTTTGAATAATCGTATCTATGTCTTATAAACTAACAAATAATGTTCAACCTCTAATATATACAATGTTAACTCGAATAATCTCAATGAATCACTTCTATGGCACAGTCGCTTAGGTCATATCAATGAAACAAGATTAACTAAGCTACATAAGGATGGGTATTTCAAACCCTTCAAATATAAACCTTATGGAACTTGTGAGTCTTGTTTACTTGGTAAAATGACCAAATTACCCTTCAAAGGTAAATGACAGCGTGCGGCGGAGACATTAGAACTCATACACTCTAATGTATACGGACCAATGTTAGTCACCGCTAGAGGTGGATTCTCCTACTTCATTACCTTTATCGATGATCATTCGCGATATGGGTATGTGTACCTTATGCGGTACAAATCTGAAGCCTTTAAGAAATTCAAAGACTTCAAGGCTGAAGTAGAAATCAGCTTAATAAAAGTATTAAGTCACTAAAGTCTGACCGAGGTGGTGAATACTTAAGCAACGAATTTCAAGATTACTTGAGAGAAAATGGCATTGTTTCCCAGTGGACTCCTCCGGGAACTCCATAACATAATGGGGTCTCCGAAAGGAGAAATCAGACATTATTAGATATGGTCCGATCAATGATGCCAGGCACGGATCTACCTCTTTCATTTTGAGGTCTTACTTTAGAAACTGCAACACTACTACTAAACTAAGTTTCTTCCAAGACTGTTAGTCAAACACCATATGAGTTATGGTCTGGGAAACGTCCTAGTCTTAGTTATCTAAGAGTTTGGGGATGTGATGCATATATCAAGCTCACACAAACTAACAAATTGGATGATAGGGCAGTTAAATGCAAGTTTGTAAGATATGTCTTGAACTCAAGAGCATACGTGTTCTACGTGCCAAATGAACAAAGAACATTTGTCTCACGAAATGTTAAATTTCTAGAGAATGAATTCCTTCTCAAGAAATATAGTGGGAGTAGACTTGACCTCGAAGAGGTACGAGAAGAATAAACTAACATAGAACTAAACCCCAGACCCCTCAAAAGGGCAGCGACAGAACAACCACAAGTTTATGAACTCAGAAGGTCTGGTAGGGAAAGACATGAGCCTGAAAGTTATGGTTTCTATATTGATGAGGAACATGATCAGGTCATTGATAATGACGATCCCACCCGTTATGACGAAGCAATGCGTGACATTGGTCTAGTCAAGTGGCTTGTGGCCATGAAATTTGAAATATACTCTATTTATCAGAATCAAGTCTGGGACTTGGTAGATGCACCTGAAGGGATAAAACCCATAGGCTGCAAGTGGATTTACAAGCGTAAAACTGATGCAGAAGGCAACATCTAAATCTATAAAGCTAGATTGGTGGCGAAAAGTTATAGACAAATCCAAGGAATTGACTATGACGAAACCTTCTCGCTTGTTGCAATGATAAAGTCCATTCGAATTTTACTGGCACTAGCTGCACACTTTGATTATGAGATTTGGCAGATAGATGTCAAAACAGGTTTCCTTAATGGGAACCTCGTAAAGGAAGTCTATAGGACACGACCTGAGGGGTTTGCATCTAAGGATGATCATAATAAAGTATTCAAGCTTAAACGATCCATTTATGGACTCAAGCAAGCCTCCAGAAGTTGGAATATATGATTTGATGAGACAATCAAAGAATTTCACTTCATCAAAAATGTAGACGAGCATTGTGTTTACAGGAAAAGTAGTGGGAGTGATGTTGTATTTCTTGTATTATATGTCGATGACATATTAATCATCGGGAATGATATTCCCATGATGCAAGCCACCAAGCAATGGTTATCTCAGAATTTCTCCATGAAATATTTGGGAGAATCAGCCTACATCCTCGGCATTAAGATCTATCGTAATAGATCTAAGAGGTTGTTAGGACTTTCTCAATATACGTACATAGATAAAGTTTTAAAAAGATTCAAAATGGAAGATTCCAAAAGAGGTCATTTACCTACTTGTCATGGAATCAAATTATCTAAGGAGCAATGTCCACATACTACTTCAGATATAGAGCGTATGAGTAGGATCCCTTATGCTTCAACAATAGGATTGATCATGTACGCCATGCTATGTACAAGACTTGATGTCTCTTATGCTCTTAGCATAACGAACAGGTATCAGGCAAATCCTGGTGAGCAACACTGGGCAGCTGTCAAAATAATCCTCAAGTATCTGAGAAGAACTAAGGAAGTGTTTTTGACATACGGAGATTGTTCTGAGATGAAAGTCATTGGTTACTGTGATGCGAGCTTTCAGACCGATAGGGATGACAGCAGATCGCAAACAGGATATCTATTTACTTTAAATAGCGGTGCTGTAAGTTGGAAAAGCTCAAAGTAGTCAACTATATCGGACTCCACCACTGAAGCCGAGTATATTGCAGCATCTGAGGTAGCTAAAGAAGCAGTCTGGATAAAGAAGTTCATCACGGAGCTAGAAGTGCTTTCGGCAATAAAGAATGGAGTCACGATGTACTGTGACAACACGGGCGCCATTGCTAAATTAAAGGAACCAAGGTCCCACCAGAAATCCAAGCATGTACTCAGGAGATTTCATCTCATCAGGGAGATTGTTGAGAGAAAATAAGTTATTATAGAGAAAATACCCACAGAAGATAATCTTGCAGATTCTCTGACTAAAGGGCTGACTCAACAAAAGCATGATAGGCACACCCGAGAGTATGGTGTCCAGATTCATACTAGTTGGCTATAGTGCAAGTGGGAGATTATTAGGGATATGCTTTATACCCAACTTGTGGATGGGCTATATGTACATGTATTTGTAATATTTTCATTAATTAATAAAATGGAAATCTTTATTATACGTGTCTTACATAACTTATATGAATCATCAACACTATAATAAAGCCCTTGGAGTGATAAGACGATGGCTTCCACGCCTTATGAGAATCATCACGATTCATTTCATGTCCAACTTGAGGGGAACCCAAAAGGTCACACACAACAAAGTCGAAATCAATGGTTAACAGTGCACAGTACAAATATAACAGCATATATGATTGCTGTAGGAATTGTTCATAAATGGTTCAATGTGTTTAATTATTGAACAGATCATATATGAGGTTCCATAGTGGCTTAGGGATTGGTGAATGACGATATGGGCACTTTGGGAATTGGAATAAATATATAAATAACTAGATTAAAAAAATAAAATAAAATAAAATAAAAAAGCGCAGATGGCGCTTATTTTATTTTATTTTATTTATTTGTTATTTATTTTGACTAAATTAAGATCCAATGGCTAAGATTAAATTAGCATTTATCCCACATCGGATTCTTAATTAATTTTTTTGTCTTTGGAGCACCTATATATGGGCACTCAGCAGTAAGTTTTTGGCTTAGGGATTGGTGAATGACGATATGGGCACTCAGCAGTAAGTTTTTTTTTCTTTATTTTAATTAGAGTTCTTATGATTGTTAGCATGTTTACGTAGCATGTTTTATGCCTAGGCTTGTAGAATAATCAAAACAAATGGGTCTTGGGCAAAGGGAAAGCGGCATAATAATTTTGATTTTCCGCTGCGCACTCGCGGCTAATTCCCAACACAGAGTTCCATCGAAAGCTATTTCTACAACTCCATATCAGATATGGTACGATAGAAATCCAAGTCTTAGATATTTACAGATTTGGGGTTGTACAACGTACATTAGAGTTATGCAGGGAGATAAACCAGCACCCAAGAGGTATAAATAAAGGTTCGTTGGATATCCTGAAAATTATTTGGGATATCAATTCTACGTTTCTGAGCAACAAAATATATTTGTTGCTCGTTTTGCCACTTTTCTTGAAGGAATTTTTGATAGAAATTGGTAAATTTAGAAAGATTGAACTCGATAAGTTTAATCCCAACATTGGGTAACTTGAGATGCAAACAGAAATCCAACTAGGTGAAGGATCTACGACACAGGTTCTACGTAGGTCGAATAGAATGTCAAAGCCTCCAGAAAGACTATTTTTAACGTCTGATGCAAGCTTTGATGTTCTCCTCTTGGAGGAAATCGATTCGACTATGTATAAACAAGCAATATTAGATATCGATTCAGGTCAATGGCAGGAATCCATTAAATCTGAAATGGATTCTATATATGACAATCAAGTCGAAGACTTGGTTGAACTTCTTGAAGGAGTTAACATATTGGTTGTAAATGGGTTTACAAATGGAAGTGTGGGCCCGATGGAAAGGTGGAAACCTTTAAGGCCCGACTTGTAGCCATTTTAAAATCTATTTGGATTCTTTTAGCCATTACTGCATATCATGACTATGAGATATGACAGATAGATGTGAAAATTGTGTTCCTAAATGGATTCCTCGATGGGGATATCTATATAGAACAACCAGAAGGGTTTGTATCTATTGAGACTTCAAACTTGCTTCGTAAGCTTAAGAAGACTATTTATGGACTTAAACAGTTGGACAATTATGACCCATAGCATCACTATTTGTACAGAACATGGTATTGTTGTACAAATTAACTATGTGACAAAGGAAATTTCTCTTTTATCATTTGTAATTGGATTACCGATATATATATAAATGATAAAAGTCTATATGATTAGTACCGGATTAATAAGATATGAGACAATATTAATCCACGTAAGGTTTAATCATTAAATATCCCTGGTCGTAGTATTATCGAGACTGGACATCGATAATGCGGAATAGACTAGTATTACACTTGTGCGCGTTATGGAAGCGTAACGGCATAGTTCTCATATATTTGGGTATTGGATACTCATGCAAGTGTAATAAGAGGTTCTATTTACCGATGGTACGGAAACAGCTTCGCTCTGGAAAGACCCCTCGGAGTCCCATTGGTAGTATGACCATGTGTCTATGGGAATCCGAATCAGGGTAAGTGTATTTGGTCTTAACCTGAGACTTGCATCGCTAATACTTGCACGCCTCTTCTGGGTATACTGAGAATCGTAGTGTATTGGGTGTGATGTCAAGATGGAAGTATCACTCCAGTTATATGGAGATGATGATCACGCAGGATACAGAACTAGTACTCTTAAGTATTGCAGTCATCGGGATAGTATGACTAGGTCATGATTATCTGATTATAGAGACTAGTTACCAGAGATCCGATATATGCTTCGTATGGGACAGACATAATTCCAGCCCTAGGCCTAGAATGTGATATCGATACTGGATCGTAATACGCAATACTACGTATACTACACCTGACATAGATTATATATTCCTTAAAGAATATTTCTGGAGAATTGGGTAGGCACGGTATTTTGCTAGAAGTCAACCAAGTCCTGTAAATCGATAAGAACGTGGTATCGGGTACGCACGTATTCGAATTGTTCGACGACCGGATTTACTACCAACATATCCATGGATCTCATGGGTCGCTTCCCGAAGATTCACCAATGACGTATGACTCGAACAGAATTAATCAGGGATTAATTATGAAGGAGAGAAAATTAATCTAGGATTAATGACGGAGAGAATTTATCTGGGATAAAATTCTATTAGAAGAGAGAGAACGATTAATTTGGAATTAATGAATTAAATAATATATTCGATATATTAAATGAAATTAGATTTCATAGCGGAATTAAAATTGGATTTTAATTGGGCGAACGAATTAATTTAGAATTAATTTGCGAGTGACTTTAATAGTAATTTCGCTAGGCATAATTATTTAATTAAATCTGATTTAATTAAGTCGCAAAGGAAAATTCGTTAATTCGGAATTAACGAAACCGAGCCCGGAATGTGTTTGCGGGCCCACTCGAATTTTGAATTAAAGTGGGGCCCACACAAGTTACATCACCTAGTCAACTTTATCAACTTTTGGTTGATAGAAGTTGGTGGGAAATTTTGGTTGCTTGTAAATTACACAAGCTAATTTTATTGATGTGTGATTGACCTTTACCTAATTGATTTTGGTATATGGCATTTTTGATTTTAGAAATCAAATTGTGAAACACTTTTTTTTCTTCTCTTCTCATCTCTCCACCGTGACTCTCCCTCTCTTTTCTCTCCATATTGCCGAGAACAAGAAGGAACAATAAGTGAGTTTTGTTGCAAAATCTCCATTGCTAGCACATAAAGAGATCATACAAAGGTGATATGGAAACCTTTCCCATTGAGTTTGGAATCAAAATTGAAAGCTTGGAGCTAAACTATTCATACAAAGAGGAGCTTGGAGCACTACACACAGGTTGAAATTTTTTTGTTATCTCTACATCTACTCAACCGAGCATTGTAAGTATTTCCGCTACTTTACTTTGCATATTCACACATCTTTTATGCTTAATGATCTTGGATTTGTTCTTAGAGAACCCAACAATGGTATCAGAGCCCAATTTAAGCATGAAATGTATTATGGTTTATATACTTGAATTTGGGTATTTTTGCTTGGAGCATGATTTAATCAAATTGAGTGTTTAAGTATGCTTAGATAATGATAACTAAGAGTTATGCATGGTTAATTTTATGAAAAATTGATTGGATTAATTTTCCACAATTTGAGGGCTTGGCCGAATGCATTGACCCTTTGTAGCTCATGGCGATTTTGTTTTTTAGACCATTGGATGTGTTTAAAATGCATGGATAAATTGATTTGTGATTTAATTGGATTGAAATCAAAATTGATGGAAAAAATGCCATAATGCCGAGAGCTGAAGAGCATGTTATGAGGTTGATTTTCAATGTTGGACATGTATTGAAATAATAAAGCATGATTAATTATGTAAATTGGTATTTTGGAAATGTTAATTTAAATAATTAATTATGGCTATACACTTTAATTAAATAAATTGTGATATTTGGAATATTGGAATTTAATTAATTAGCTTCAATTTGGAATTGGGCTATTGATGTTATATTTGGGCCTTATGGGCTTGGTTGGGCCAAGTTGGTTTAGGACAATTGGATTGGATCCAAATTGGGCCTAAAACAATTCCATAAAGTCCAAATATAATTAATGGGCCTTTTATATTTAATTGGGCCAAATGGACCGAAATTAATTTTATGGCAAATAGGGTGATTCCTTTGTTGGGCCTTGGCATTTGGGTTTAAGCCATATTGACCAAAGCCCATGCCTTATGAATTAATTAAAAGCCCATTGGACTTTAATTAAATTGACATTGGATGTTAATTGGGCCTTTGAGATCCATTAAGATTGGATTTAGAATCTAAGTCTAAAAGGCACATTAATAAAGTGTAATTATTTAATTTAGAATTAAATATGAATTAGTATTGAATACAAATTAAATCGGATTTAAAATTGTAGTTCGATATAATTCAAGAATTCGCACTTTGAGTACTTATTCTTAAACGAGATGGACTCGCGCAAATCAAATCGTTGTTTGAACATTGGATGATCACTTAATTCGAAGATTAATTAATTGGATTAGATTGATTGAATAACATGCTTTGTGTGAATATATGGATGTATTGTATGAATAATGTATATCGGATGGATATTAGATGGGTGAGGGCAATTTTGGAAATTGTTGTAATAAATTTAGAATTTATTAAATTGGACCTGCGTGTCCAGCCTTTATCTCTTGACTCTTTGTAATTCTCTTCTCACCAATTCCCCTCAATGTAATGAGGTTTCTTTAGAAGTATTATATAATTGGGTAGAAGTTAGAATAGTGCTAGCGGGAGAGAGGAAAGAGAGAGATTTATTCTAGGAACAAAATGTATTGTATATCCATCCGCATATCATTATTAATTTTATCGCGCATTATTATGCTTTTAGAATGCATGCTTAAGGGTGTATGATGAGACCTATTGCCAAATCGCGACAAAAATCCTCATTTTATATTAAGCGTTTTTCCTTCCATTGAGTGATTCTCTCTCAAGATCCAAGATTGGCATTGGTTTGTTGGCCAAAGTCAAGATCAATGTCCATCGCGGATGTGTTTGAATCATGAAAGCTTTTTTCCAAATCGTACGCCTTGGGAAATTTGTGATTTGTTGGCCAAAGTCAATGTCACTTCTTGTTCATCGGCCTCGATTACGAAGCTTTCCCACTGTCAATGGGTCACGCTTAACTGGTTTCATTAAGCTTGTTGAGCCAAAGACAATGCTTAGTTGATTCAGAGGAAAAATGTTAGGCAATATATTGGATATATTGGCATATATTGGATATATGTTTCGGACTTGGAGGTCCACCTACTGGATCTAGGAATTAGATGGGATCCAATTGATCTTAGAGATCTACCTAGTTAAGTTTCATACAATTTGTTGGCCAAAGTCAAGGTTGTGTGTTATTTAACGGGATCTTAGCCCACTAGGAAACTAGGTTTCCCGAGTACTCCACAGAGGATTAGAGGCTCGTCGAAAAATAGTGGGATGCAAGTAATAAATTTGTAATTTCGTTTAGATACTTGCCAGTACGTGCTCATTTCAATTTTTCGTCATTAAAAAATTTATATATATTAGTTGGACTAATATTCAATTGTTGTTTTAATTAAACAGTTGGACTGTATTCAAACTACTTCATTTATAGTTGATTATATAATTGGATTATAGTAATCAAATATATTTGAATTTAACCAATCAAATAGTAGTTGATTATATAGTTAGAATATAGTAATCATTATATTCGATTGTACCCGAAATCGTTGATTGGATAGTTGGACTATTGGAATCAAGATAACTGAAAGATTAGCGTTTAAAACATAATCCTGGGTGAAAATGTCTTTAAACGGCTTCAATTTTCAAATTGGGAATAGAACCTCAGGATAATCCTGGGAACCGAGAAGTTAATTTATTTGATAGAGTGACATCTCGGGCCTGAGCCCGGAGTTGAGCAAATAGTGGAGCATGAGCTTTGGAAGACTCATGGTGATGATAACTTTAGTGCTCAATCTGGTATGCTTGCCGCAATGACTCCTTAATTTCTTCGTCAAAACTAAGGATTATATCATTATAGTATGATATTGAAATTGAAGGATCTTCATAGATCTATTCTTAGATCTTAGAAGTACTAATTGCAAAAGAAAACTCTTGGAGAGTTCATGGCTATGCTCAAGGAGACAAAGCCAGAGCTTGCAAAAGGGCAAGAAGCGCAATGCCCATCTTACTTCAACATCCCAGAAGGTCAAGGCTTGGGCGAAGGCTTCTAGGGATATGAAAAAGGGGCAAAGGCAAAACCGTCATAGTCTTCTAGGAAGACAAATGACATATCCCAATATGTCTGCCTAAACTGTGGCAAACTGGGTCACTGGAAGCGTGACTGCCATATGGACAAGGCAGAATGAAGGAAGTGAAGACGGACAAGGGTCCGGCTTCAGGTATGTTTGTTATAAACATGTCCACTACTGGTTTTAAAATTGGATTTTAGATACTGGATGTGGTTCATAAATATATGTACTGATGTGCGGGATCTTCTGATTAGCAGGATACTGACTTCAGGTGAGATTGACCTGCGAGTCAGAAACAGGACGAAAGTCACTATTTTGGTCGTAGAAACCTAAATTTTGGAACTGCCCTTTGGGCATGTACTTAAATTATGAGACTGTTATAATGTATCTAGTTTGACTAGGAACATTATCTCTGTATCTAGTTTAACCCGTTGCGGGTATACCTTTATATTCTAGAACACCGTGTGTTTAGTTTATAAAGATGATATTGAGATAAGCACATTATATGTGAATAACAGATTTTATATTTAGAATATAAATGAATCTCAAACATATGATATGACAAACAAAAGCTCAAACTGAATAAATATGTTGAGACTTAAAAGTGGTATTATTGTCTAGGACAAATTAACAGTACTCATATATCCACACTTTCGAAGAGTGGGTACTAGGACAGAGATTCTAATTCAAATAATGTCTACGAATCTAGTTTATTAGGAAAAGTGACTAAGACACCTTTTACTTGGTAAAAGTGCAAATGCCACCGATCTGTTAGCCTTCATTCATGGTGACGTAAGTGGGCCCATGTCTAGCTAGGCTAGAGGTGGATATGAATACTTCGTAACCTTTATGGATGTGGCATCGCGTTACGGTTATGTGTATCTTATCAAACACAAGTCATAATTTTTTTGAGTAATTCAAAGAGTTTCGACACGAAGTAAAAAATAGACCGGTAAAAGTATTAAAAATATTATGGTCGGACCATAGTGTAAAATACTTAAACATATGAGTTTCAAGATTACCAGAAAGAGTATGGTACTCTTTCACAGTGGACTCCTCTCGGGACACCTCAATTTGACGGTGTGTCCAAACAGAGAAACCAAACTTTGTTGGACATGGTAAGGTTAATGATTAGTCGCACTAAGCTACCAATTTCCTTCTGAGCATACGCATTAAACAGTGCAATACTTATTTTGAATAAGGTTCCATGAAAATCTGTTAGACAGACTTCATATTAGATATGAACAGGAAAGAAACCGGGTTTCTCACTCCTGATGATTTGGAAATACTGGGCATATGTTTGGATAATACCAAACTAGAACCCAAATCGTATAAGTGCCTATTTGTAGGTTGTCCTAGGGAAACCAAAGTATAGTACTTATACAACTCACAAGAGAACAATGTAATTGTTGCTCTCCATGCGGTTTTCCTAAGAGGAATACCTATATACAGTGGTAAGTGGGAGGACAGTAAAACTCGATGAAAATCGAAGTAATACTGTTCCTGGCACTGACTCCTTTACGGAACACAAATAGTTCATCAGGGATGAAACTGTACCAATAATCTTCGAATACACAAGAATCGCATAAGTCGGAGAGAGTCAGAAAACAACCTGGGAGGTATGGATTTCTGATCTCACCTCATGTAGATGTCAATCTTATTGAGGAAGACGAACCGACTACGTATAAGGAAGTGATACAAGGTATCGACTCTTTTTTATGGCAAAATGTCATGAAGTCCGAAATGGATTCCATGTATACAACCAAGTTTGGACACTGGTTGATGTACCAGAAGGCATTATGCCTATTGGTACTATATGAGTCTTCAAGGAAGACATACATGGATGGCACCATATAAATGTACATAGCTAGGCTTGTACATAAAGGGTATCGTCAACGACATAGTGTCGACTATGACGAAAATTTTTCATCTGTTGCCATGATTAAATCCATTTCGATAATGCTTGCTAATGCTGCATGTTTTATTTATGAAATATGGCATATGGACGTCAAAACTGCTTTCCTTAACGGAAACCTTTTGGAGGATGTTTACAACATCCTGACGGTTTTGTCGTACCAAAACATGCAAACAAGGATTGCAAGTTAAATCGATCCATTTATGGATTGAAGCAAGCATTGTGTTCTTGGAACTAACGTTTTGATAAGATCATAATGGTATATGGTTTCATTCAAAATGGTAAAAATTCTTGTGTATATAAGAAGGTTAGTGGGAGCGCACTGACAATAAATGTCCTATAAGTTGATGATGTATTGCTTCTTAGCAATAACATTCCCATAAAATAATCGGTGGAAGCTTGGCTTTCATTAAAATTATCCATAGAATACCTGGGAGAAGCAGGCTTTATTCTAGGAATAAAGATCTACTGGGATAGATCTAGAAAGCTGCTGACAACCCTCCCAGAGTTCGTACGTTTTTGAAATGTATGTGACCTGATGTCTTATATGCTTTGAAATATGTAGACACTATAAGGTCGATCCAGATGATGGTCACTGGATTGATGTAAGAACATCCTTAAGTATCTTAGACAAACTAAGGATGCTTTCTTAAGTTATGGAGAAGGAGAACTTGAAGTGACTGGGTTCACCGTTACAAGTGTCCAAACCGACAAAAATGATTGTAAGTCGCAATAAGGGTACTTTATAGTTTGAATAATGGAACAGTGAGATGGAAATCTTCCGAGCAAGATATTGTTGCCGAATAAACAAAAAAAGCGGAATATTGCTGCAGCTGAGGCATCAAAAGAAGTATTTTGGATCTATATAATCCTAATTGGATTAGGTATAGTTCTGTTAGTAGCTGAGCTAGGCTGCAGCATAGGCTAAAGAATTACGGTCTCATCAATTATCCAAGTATATATTTCGACTATTTCATCTTATTCGTAAGATCATACATCGTGGCGATGTGATGAACGAATAAAACGCATCAGATGATAACATTGCAAATCCACTGACGAAAACTGTTTCTCAACAGAAGTTTGAGCGACTCATACATAGTTCAGGTGTAGGACACTTGAGTGATTGGTTATAGGCCAAGTGGGAGATTGTTGGACAATTATGACCCATAACATCACTATTGTACAGAATATGGTGTTGTTGTACAAATTAACTATGTGACAAAGGAAATTGCTATTTTATCATTTTTAATTTGATTACCGATATATATATATATATTTATGATAAAAGTCCATATGATTAGTACCGGATTAATAAGATATGAGACAATATTAATCCACATAAGGTTTAATCATTAAATATCCCTAGTCGTAGTATTATCGAGACTGGACATCGATAATGCGGAATAGACTAGTATTACACGTGTGCGCGTTATGGAAGCGTAACGACATAGTTCTCATATATTTAGGTATTGGATTTTCATGCAAGTGTAATAGGAGGTTCTATTTACCGATGGTACGGAAACAATTTCGCTCTGGATAGACCCATTGGAGTGCCATTGGTAGTATAACTATGTGTCTATAGGAATCCGAATAAGGGTAGGTGTATTTGGTCTTAACCTAAGACTTGCATCGCTAATTCTTTGGTTTTGGTCGTCCGGGGCTTTAACAGGTTCTGTGTACGCCTCTTCTGGGTATACTGAGAATCGTAGTGTATTGGGTGTGATGTCAAGATGGAAGTATCACTCCAGTCATATGGAGATGATGATCACGTATGATACGGAACTAGTACTCTTAAGTACTGCATTCATCGGGATAATATGACTAGGTCATGATTATCCAATTATAGAGGCTAGTTACCAGAGATCCGATATATGCTTCGTACGGGGCAGACACAATTCGAGCCCTAGGCCTAGCATGTGATATCGATACTGGATCGTAATATGAAATACTATGTATACTACACCTAACATAGATTATATATTCCTTAAAGAATATATCTAAAGAATTGGGTTGGCACGGTGCTTTGCTAGAAGCCAATCATGTCTTGTAAATCGGTAAGAACGTGGTACCGGGTACGCACGTGTTCGGATAGTCCGACGACCGGATTTACTGCCAACATATCCAGGGATCTCATGGGTCGCTTCCCTAAAAATTCACCGATGACGTATGACTCGAACATAATTAATCTGGGATTAATTATGAGAGAGAGAAAATTAATCTATGATTAATGACAGAGAGAATTTATCTGGGATAAAATTCTATTAGAAGAGAGAGAACGATTAATTTGGAATTAATTGATTAAATAATATATTCGGTATATTAAATGAAATTATATTTCATAGCGGAATTAAAATTGGATTTTAATTCAGGCGAACGAATTAATTTAGAATTAATTTGCGAGAGACTTTAATAGTAATTTCGCTAGGCATAATTATTTAATTAAATTTGATTTAATTAAGACACAACGGAAAATTCGTTAATTCGGAATTAACGAAACCGAGCCCGGAATGTGTTTACGGGCCCACTCGGATTTTGAATTAAAGTGGGGCCCACACAAGTCACATCACCTAGTAAACTTTATCAACTTTTGGTTGATAGAAGTTGGTAGGAAATTTTGGTTGCTTGTAAATTACACAAGCTAATTTTATTGATGTGTGATTGACCTTTACCTAATTGATTTTGGTATATGGCATTATTGATTTTAGAAATCAAATTGTGAAACACTTTTTTTTCTTCTCTTCTCCTCTCTCCACCGTGACTATCCCTCTCTTTTCTCTCCATATTGCCGAGAACAAGAAGGAACAATAAGGGAGTTTTGTTGTAGAATCTCCATTGCTAGCACATAAAGAGATCATACAACGATGATAGGGAAACCTTTCCCATTGAGTTTGGAATCAAACTTGAAAGCTTGGAGCTAAACTATTCATACAAAGAGGAGCTTGGAGCACTACACAAAGGTTGGAAAATTTTTGTTATCTCTACATCTACTCAACCGAGCATTGTAAGTATTTTCCGCTACTTTACTTTGCGTATTCACACATCTTTTATGCTTAATGATCTTGGATTTGTTCTTAGAGAACCCAGCATAAACATGCATTTCGAAGTTGGAATCGTCGTTTTGATGAGATAATTAGATTATTTAGCTTCATGAAGAACGATGAAGAACTGTGTTTATATGAAAGTTAGTGCGATGGTGATATTATTCCTTTTATTGTATGTAGACGATATCCTTATAATTGGGAATGATATAGGATTGATGTAAAATGTGAAAGCCTACATTTGCAAGAACTTCTTCATGAAAGAGATAGGCGAAGCTTCCTATTTACTGGATATAAGGCTCTATCGGGATAGAGTAAGGAAACTTATAAGGTTTTCGCAATCCACGTGCATAAATAAAATGTTAGAAAGGTACGGTTTTAAGAACTACAAGGTAGTAAATATACCTTTTCTATACGACATACATCTTTCGAAGAAAATGGCACCTCCAACTGAGGAAGAAAGAGTTAGAATGTCTAAATTGTCACATGCTTCTTGTATTGGGAGTATTATGTATGTTATGTTATGTACATGACCTGATATCAGTTTTGGCGTTAGTGTTACTAACCAATATAAATTTGATCGGGTAATGACATTGGGCTGTCGTGAAACATATCCTGAAATACCTTAAGGGTACTAAGGATAAGTTTCTAATTTATGGAGAAAATAAACTACAACTTAAGAGTTATACAGACTTCGATTTTCACGGAGATTCAGATGATAGAAAGTCTACATCCAAATTCATGTTGTTAGTTGGCGATGTTTGAAACAAGGCTCTACAGCTGATTCCACCATTGAGGCAGAATTTATAGCGACTTTGGAAGCTGCTAAAGAAGCTATTTCGAATAGAAATTTTATCACATAACTAGGCATTGTGTCAAGTATTGAGGATTCGATGTCACTATATCGTGATAAAAGCGGAGCCATTGCATAGGCTAAAAAACTGAGAGCGTATT
Source organism: Zanthoxylum bungeanum (assembly GCA_019454045.1). NCBI lineage: Eukaryota > Viridiplantae > Streptophyta > Magnoliopsida > Sapindales > Rutaceae > Zanthoxylum > Zanthoxylum bungeanum. Next base: position 114,565 of record SKCR01028367.1, read on the forward strand.
CCAAATCTAAACACATGTAAATAAAATATCACATGATAGATAAATTATTGAACGAAAAGACATAATGGTCCTAAAGGTTCAAGGACAAGACAAAATAGAAGACCTGCTTACTAAGACTCTACCTCAAAAGTTATTCGATAAGTATGTGGAGGAGATGGGACTTCAGTACCATCTGGATTGGCACTAAGGAAGTGGGAGTATGTTGGAGTTGGTACTTGGAACATTAATCCGAACAATATATTGTATGTTATATTTTATTATTTATTAGTAAAATAACGATATTTTCATTTCAAATTTGTTAATTGTAATTATTGTGTCATTATCTCACAATGTATATTAGTTTAATATATATATATATATACTATAAAGCACAATGGTGTGGGAGGAAAGAGAAGGCAACCAATTGTTATGATTAAGAGAGATAATGTATCCAAATGCTATCTTTATGTGGCTTAATTGGCGGGTCAGATCATTTCATTATAATCTAATGGCTGATAAAGAATCCTTCCATTATAGAATCTCTATAAAAATGGATAATGAAAACTACCAAATAAATTAAAGAATAAAATCATTTATTAAAGGAAAATGAAAACTACCAAATAAATTAAAGAATAAAATCATTTAATTAAAAAATAAAATCATTTCATGATAGAATATCTCTGAAAATTAACAAATAAATTAAATAACATAATCTTAATCTCTCTGTAAATTCTGTAACACCGTGCCGGAGGCACGAGCAATATCTAGTATATATATATATATTTACAATGACATTGATTTTAGAATATTCATGTAGTAATATTGAACACTAGTTGATCCGATATTTGGGTATTATTACTATTATAAACTATTCTTAAAGTATATATTTCTGGTCATTGGTTTTGGAATACGGTCGAATTCTTAAAACCTAGAAGACTAGCACATGTCATTTATTGAAATTAAAGTTTGAATGGTCTAACCCAATAGACCATGAGCAAGGAAGCTCGTATAGACGTGTAGCTATTTGTTGGAGCAAATACTGAATGACTCAAATGTGATTCGTAATAGTTGGAAGTACACACCTCCATCAATAGGAATCTCCTCAAGTCGAGTAGCATGTATGATCATTTGACTATAGAATAGCATTGATTTTGTGTGTTATCCTCCATAATTTGATTCCATGTATTTCAGAGACCTTTCATGGTCTGACCGCTAGATGTTCGTTGGGTGTGGACCGATGCACTCGTTAATCAAGTGTGTATCAAGATAAGATCTATCGGCCCGTATGTGTACCATAAGGGTTAAAGTAACCATATTAGTGAGTCACGATTCTTAAGACTTTGGCCAAAGCCGATCACCTAGGGTTGATTGCATATACATCGGAAATAGTGGTCTATTTAGTTATTAGGAATCATTGACATGTCGACAATGTGAGATGTGTGCCTTGGAAACTTGACGGTGTAATCTATATTTCCTAAATGAAACTCGGATAGCCTACGATGGAGGGATTATTAAACATATATGATGACGTTAACTTGTATAGTTCAGAAAGGTCGTTCGTGTTCTTCGCAAATTCGAAGGTGGCCGAATTACGTACATATGAGCTAAACTTATATGAAGAACGTGTATGGACTTAGAGAGTCTCAAAATATGAAGTGTACTTATTGAGCACATGGGTAGCCGATAATGTTTGATAATAAATAATATTTGATATTATAATTATCAATTAAAGTAATTAAGTATTATTTAATTATTTATTTTGAGCAGTTGGGATGAATTGAATTAATCCAAATTACTAATCACATAATGGCTTTGTTGTATAAATATCTCTACCATTTGTGGATATTTTGGTAATTATAAAATATATAATATTAGGTGTATTTGGCTTGATTTAATTAGATTAATCAAGTGGTTAGTCTTTGGATCAATCAAGTGGTTAAAATTTTGTCTAGATTTAGTTTGATTGAATCAAAGTGGATTAGTTAAATCTAATATGCATATTTGGATAAATTGGATTAATCCCATCTAAAAGCTGATTAGAATTTTTATTAACTAGAAAATGCATAAACTTGATTATAAAAGGAAAGTTAAGAAATTTTTTTAATAAGGCAAAGCATAAGAAAAATTAACCTAAATAACATATTTGTGAGAGAAGTTTTGGAAGTTCTCTATATTTTCAACAAGAAAAAGAAGATTGTATCTTGGAATCAAGCTTGTTGGTAAGTTTGATCTTCTCTAAAGCTATGTTTTTCATTAATGAGTTATTATCATTAGTGAAGCATATAGTGATGTATTATGTATTGGATACATAATAACATAGCTTGAAGTTGAAATTATGTTAATGAATTGTGTATGGATGTTTTAGAAGCATAAACACAATATGTTTGTGATTGAGTCAAATATGTTCATGTTAGACATGAAACATAAAATTAGAGTTTGGAACTCTAGATAAAAGCTTGGAACTATGGATACCTTTCTAGAATCACTTGACCACCTATAAGTGACTTAGAATTGTTCATGAGTCACTTCTTTGTGGGATTCTAATTTGGTTTGTATTTTGATTCAAAATATAAACCAATATATGTATTTAGAATACATGTATGTTTGTTCTATAACATATGTTGATTTTGATGTTAAAATTAGATTTCGGGCGTTAGGAATTGTTTGGATAGAGTTAAAAGCAATTTAGAGCAAGAAAATCATATTTATAGCTCTTTGGAATGTATTGGTGCGCCACTGTGAAGTCATTGGCGCGCCACTGAAAAAGTATTATAGAAATTACATTGTGGTAGACATTGGCGCGCCACTATACGAGTGGTGGTGCGCCAATGCGAAATTGTATTTGCATGCACGCTCACACGAGTGCTACAACTACAGCGCGCACATATTACGTGATGCGCGCTTAGAATGCACGCATGAGCGTGCGCTCAGCGTTCGAGTTAGAGCAATTTGACTTATATGTTGGTGTAGGCACTGCATTTTCGCATAAGGCTCGATGATGAGCCTCGTATGGAGGCACTACCTTTTGAGTTGCGAAAGTCGCGGGAAACAGACGTTGGAAGGGAAAGATCAATACCTTGTTGGATTTAATTCGTTTGCCTAGTCTCGGGTTCGCTCGTTAGATCTCTGTTTTAAAATTTAACCTCGGCCCAAAACCCCCGCGACCCACACCGAGCCCACTCACCACCAACCACACGCCCAAGCCCACCAAAAATCCATCCCCACACGCCCACAAGCCTCCAAACCCATCCAAAAAATATCCAACACATTAAACACATGTTAAAATCAAATTAAATCACCTTCCTAATTTAAATAAATCACATGCCTAAATTAAATAAATCAAATAAAATCTCATGCCTAAACTAAATAAATCAAATTAAATCTCTTTCCTAAATTAAATAAATCACATTCCTAAACTAAAGAAATCATTTTCTTATAACAAACTAATTAAATCTTCCCCATGATCACACAATCTCCATTTTCCTACCCATACAAGGACAACCCTAACCCACTCTTATAAAAAGACACACAAACCAAACCCTTCACCCTAGAGCATCCTCACGGCACAAACACAAGAGAGCTCACTATTCTCGGCTTTCACAAATCAAAAAGAAAAACCCTAACCTCGGCTCTCTGTCCTCTTCCCTCTTCTTCAACACACTCGGCATCTCTCTTTGACAACTAACGATAACAAAAACAAAAACAATAAACCCTCTCTTCGACCTCACGAACCCTAACACTCTCTCTCCCTTCTCTCTCGCCCCAAAACTCTTCAACCACTGACCAAAAACAATTGAAGAAACCCTACAATCGAAGCAACAAAGCTAGCCAGACTGTGAAGAGAACCCTAATAGCCCCCTCTGATCTCTTTCTAAAAGACTCACAGGCTATCAAACCAACAACCCTAATCATCTCCCGGCCCCCTCATTCTTCAACAAAGCAGACAAAGAACCCACGCACATGGCCCCTCTTTGACGTAAAAAAGTTAGCCATACACAACAGTCGTCCCTCTCACTCACGAACCTACAAGCCGAATCAACCTTAAACAGCCACGCATGAACCTTCAACCCAGCCAACACCATGCATGACAACCCTTCACAACAAGCCAATAAACTCTGAACACCCAAACCGACACTGCCAATCCACTGAACGCCAACGTTCAACAAGCACAGCCAACACAACATCACAATAACAAGAAGAAAACAATTCAGGCAGCCCACCTCACTCCACCGAAAAATGATAAACAACAAACACAAAGACAAACACTGAACCAACCCCCTAAACTACCCTCCATCGACCAAACATATAAGCAACAAAAGACAAATCCCACCGACTGAAATAAGCAACAGCAGCAGCCATAAACTCACACAAATTAAAAAACAAAACCGAGAGAGCCTACCACCGTAAAACAGCCCTAAAAATCCCCTTCAACCACCAAAAACTGCACTCCAAAAATCCCCCTAAACCACCGAAAACTGCACTCCAAAAATCCCCTAAATACCGCGAAAAATACATCTAAAACATCAAAAAAAAACAGTGACAAAAAAATATCAGCAAAAACAGAGAAAACAGCAGCCCAAAACAGCGAGGCGGCGAAGGAAAACATTGAACCAGCAAATCGGAAAAGTTGCGGAGCATTAACCCTTCCGATAGGCGCGTAACGCACTTCCAAGAGGCGACTTAAAACGTAAGACCTGAGGGCACCCTTTTATTTATCCTCGTTTATCTTTTTAATTATTTATTTGTATTTATTCGCATGCGTATTTTTGGTTCATGTATGTTATCGTTGTGGGATGAATGATTTTGTGCTATCTCTCGTGGTATATCGGATGGAAACCCAGACGTAAATTCCGTAGCCGAATCCGAATGGACGGTAGTGCGGTCTGAAATTTGGATACAATTCCATGTACTACTTGAGAAACGCACATATTTTGTTTTATCTAATCTTGTGTTTATCCATGGTTCATTAGAAATAGCACGTTATTTCCATGCATGATTTAGTTATTTCTTTCGCATTATGAGCTTAATTATATCTCTTCAATGTTCATGTGTTGACAATTATTATTTATTTATGTTTCTGCATTTATCAATTTAATATGTTCATGAAATTGTGTGCTTGCCGTTATGTCGATTTACTTTTATGCATGCAAACTTAGATATAGGTTCTACTTCTATGTATGCAAACTTAGATATAGGTTGTATGCAAACTTAGATATAGGTTATTCTTACGTATGTATGTTGTGTAGACTTGGTTATATTATCACATAAATCTGTTCATTACAAGTGGCATAAGTAAGGGACCATTCCGAACCCAACGGTTTGAGGTCTTCCCTTGCGAGGGGTGAGTGCGGCCCTAAATCATTTCCCAGTTCACACTAGGTGGCGACTCATTTATTCTCTGGTTTAGTCCCCCGCGGGCTACTCCGTACTCCCGACCGAGCCGCGAGCCTGGAACAGCGTCGCCGATTTCTGTGTCCTACAGTCTAGCGACTCACTGGGGATAGAATCGGCCCCGAAAAAAATGTCTTGTAATGTTTGTGATTTTCGCTTTATTTAACCGTGTCTACAAGTGGGTTAGGACCAAGGGGTTTAATCAAAGGAATTATTAGAGCTAGTAATGATTTGGTGTCTTCCTTCACTCACTACCTTCCTATAGCTGAAAGGAAAAGCTGTGAAGACACCTAGATAATCATTTACTCGAAGCTTACCGTGATAGACTAATTTGGAGGACCTATTGTTTATTCCTGTCACCAAGGCGATAAGAGCCTAAGAGGCAAGGGTATTTAAGAGAGTTCGCTCCACCCTCCCTCTGGGGAATCTTCAATAAGAAATCTATTTGACAGTCATTCATGTATCAGCACTCGTTGGCACGTACCTTATGGTATAAAAAAGGTGCCCTCATTTGGTCGCTCGAAACCTTTAGTGGGGAGACCTAGTTGTGGGCAATCCTTCGCCAGCAGGAGCCTTTTTCTATACCCCTATAAACCCGCATGTGAACCATAGTTGTATGACTTATAGAAGACACCCTTTTATGCTTGTGTTTGGGACCATCATCATTTGGATTCATTTGGACTTTTTGTCATGAGGTGTGAACTTGTTGGGCCATTTAAACTGGGACGAGTTTGTATCTTATGACGATTGGGCCAAAAGCTTCTAAAATATCGATGGGCCACTTTGTGTTTGGGCCCCTTATCATTTGAAGTTATTTAGCCATGTCATCGCAAAAGTGTAAACATGTTGGGCCTTTTTCAACTGGGACAAGTTTGCACCTCGCAATATTATGATTGAATGCTTTGAAATGATAATGGGCCAACTTGTATGAAAACCTTGATGGGTTTAGAAAGTCCAAACATGATCCAAGTATGCTAGAAGCATGAGTTCGATATCCGCACTGGCTTTCATCCAGAAGGATACGCCTTGTTACGACATATTTGTATACTTTTGAATGCTTCCAAGTTTATCCCCATGACCACGGTCGCCGAAAGCCCAATTCGTCGTTTCTAGACAAATGCATGATCCTATAATCGGCTTAGTCCATGTTGTAAATGGGCGGTCTTTGTCTTTTACCGATGGAAAGGGACAGAAGCAGCCAAGGTTCACCCCGTAGCATAGGAGAGAACGATTTTGTGTACCCTACATTGGTACATAAAGTTAGAAGGATATATGTTGTTTTGATAACCACGTGTATCTCATTCATCTCATGCACACACGCATCATGTTAACCCATGTGTCTTAAAAGCCATCATAGATATCCGTTGGGTTAGAAAAAGAAGACTTGTCAAGAAGAGTTTAACAAACATGGATATCAGGGAAAAGGAAACCGAGGAACATAAAACTGTAAGGCAAGAATAGAAAGACCGTTGGGGGGGCCTTAAAAAAAAGAGAAGAAAAGAAAAAAAAAAGGAAAAAAAAATATTTGTTCTTAGTCCTTAATAGTTAGGCATAAGTACGATGATGAAATTGATTGCTTTAGGGTGAAATCTTAGAAGATGTGCTTTTATCTGATGCTTTGAGTAGTTTATCTATGTTAGACTCGTAAGCACTTAATTATAGGTTCTTAGCAGTGAAAACCTGAGTAGTTAGCAATGTGACTAGTTGAAGAAATTCTAGGTCGGTGAATGACCGTTCGCCTAAATGTCTATCCTGATTTGATTGTGTTATGATGTGTGGTATGGTTGAAAATAAAATAAAAGTCTCTAAGGAAAAGAATTAAACCACCTATAACCGATAAGCGTGAAGCTACCCATGGGCGAGTATTAGGACCACCATGAGGAGAAATACTACCTTAAAGGGTAGGTGTGTTGAAAAAAAAAAGACAAAAGAGAAAGAAAGCCATACCACATTGAGCACAGAAAAGCAACTGCAGGCATAATTGAGACATCTAGGTTGGTTTGACCTATCGATCCCATTTTTTGACAAAATCATTGAGTTGGCTTACCTGGGGATGAATATGCAAAGAGAACCTTTGCACACACACACTTTGAGTCTGGCTTAGATTATTTATTCAAATACTTGGATTTGAGTTGCATTGAGTGTTTTGAAGGTTCTCTGGTTTCAATATTGGGCATTCTTTGAGGGCAATAATATGTGTAACTATTAGGACTATTTCGGAGCATATGATATAATATGATAATATAGAATGCCATATCATGTAGTCCACCTTGACCTAGTGCAAACAGTAGAGAGCAGAAGGCTAAAGCAAAGTTTGGGGGCGACCAGTGTGCCACCCCGCGAATAAGGGACACAATGAGATCTTGAGCAAATGAGTCTAAAGAGGACTGACCAATCACCAGAAAAGAACTGGCAGAAGGAAACAGAAAACAGGCCCATGGGGCGACTAAAGATTTTTGTAGGCGAGAGGCACTGAGGAGCACAAGGAAGGCTTAACCCATCGGAATAGGAAATACATCCATGCATACATGCATACATGTCACAAATGCAAATTTTTTGTTTTTGTTCGCACGTTCTGAAGAAAAGGAAAAAAACGGTAAAGACAAGCAGTTTCGGGAATAGATCCCTAGGTCGAGGCCCACATTACCAACAGTTTCGGGAATGAATCACAGGGTCGAGGCCCATATTATCAGCAGTTTCGCGAATGAATCTCAAGGTCGAGGCCCACATTATCAGCAGTTCAGGAATGGATCCCAAGGTCGAGGCCCACGGTATCAGCAGTTTCGGGAATGGATCCCAGGGTTGAGGCCCACACTATCAGCAGTTTTAATGGATGACTCCCAGGGTTGAGGCCCACATTACCAGCAGTTTCGGGAATGAATCCCAGAGTCGAGGCCCACACTATCAGCAGTTTTAGGGAATGGATCCCAGGGTCGAGGCCCACATTATCAGCAGTTTCGGGAATGGATCACAGGGTTGAGGCCCACATTATCAGCAGTTTTGGGGAATGAATTCCAGGGTTGAGGCCCACACTATCAGTAGTTTTGGGGAATGAATCACAGGGTCGAGGCCCACATTACCATCAGTTTCGGGAATGAATCCCAGGGTCGAGGCCCACATTATCAACAGTTTTGGGAATGGATCCCAGGGTCGAGGCCCACAGTATCAGCAGTTTCGGGAATGGATCCCAGGGTTGAGGCCCACACTATCAGCAGTTTTGGGGAATGAATCCCAGGGTCGAGGCCCACAGTATCAGCAATTTCGAGAATGGACCCCAAGGTCGAGGCCCACATTCTCAGCAGTTTCGGGAATGAATCCCAGGATCGAGGTCCACAGTATCAGCATTTTTGGGGAATGAATCTCAGGGTCGAGGCCTATAGTATCAGCAGCTTCAGGAATGGATCCCGGGGTCGAGGCCCACAATATCAGCCGTTTTGGGAATGGATCCCATGGTCGAGGCCCACAGTATCAGCAGTTTCGGGAATGGAGCATGGGTCGAGGCCCACATCAGTAATGCCGGGAATTGAGCATGGGTCGAGGCCCACATCAGCGATGCTGGGAATGGCGCTCCGGGAATGGAGCATAGGTCGAGGCCCATATCATCACTTTGGAAATGGAGCACGGTTCGGAAATGGACCACCATCACATCAGCGATGCCTCGGAAATGAGGTTTAGCATGCCGGAAATGGCACTCCGGGAATGGAGCACGGTTCGTAAGAGGACCACAACTATCACATCAGCGACGCCTCGGAAATGAGGTTTAGCATGCCGGAAATGGCACTCCGGAAATGGAGCATGGTTCAGGAATGGACCACCTCACAGTAACGATTCGGGAATGGACCACCTCACAGTAACGGTTCGGGAATGGACCACCTCACAGAAACGGTTCAGGAATGGACAACCTCACAGTATCGGTTCGGGAATGGACCCCCTCACAGTAACGGTTCGGGAATGGACCACCTCACAGTAACAGTTCGGGAATGAACCCCCTCATAGTAACGGTTCGGGAATAGACCCCCTCACAGTAACGGTTCAGGAATGGACCACCTCACAGTAACGGTTCGGGAATGGACCACCTCACAGTAACGGTTCGGGAATGGACGACCTCTTAGTAACGGTTCGGGAATGGACCACCTCACATCCGATGTTCAAATAACGATTTGATTTTGCGCGAGTCCAACTCGTTTAAGAATAAGTACTCAAAGTACGAATTCTTGAATTATATCGAACTACAATTTAAATATAATTTAATTCGTATTCAATACTAATTCCATATTTAATTCTAAATTAAATAACTACACATTTTAATGTGCCTTTACGACTTAGATTCCAAATCTAATCTTAATGGGTCTCAAAGCCCAATTAACATCCAATGTCGTTTAATTAAAGTCCAATGGGTTTTCAATTAATTTCTTAAGGCATGGACTTTGGTCAATATGGGTCAAACCCAAATACCAAAGCCCAATTAAGGAATCACCATATTTTCCAAGAAACCAATTTCGGCCCATAAGGCCCAATTAAACATAAAAGGCCCATTTGTCATATTTGGACTTAATGGTATGATTTAGGCCCAATTTGGATCAAATCCAATTGTCCTAAACCAACTTGGCCCAACCAAGCCCATTAGGCCCAAATACAACATTATAAGCCCAATTTTAAATTAAGCCCAACTAATTAAATTTTAAAATTACAAATTTCATAATTTAATTAATTAAAGTGTATTACATTAATTAATTATCTAAATTAACATTTCCAAAATATCAATTTAATCAATTAATCATGTTTAAATTTGTCCAACACACATGTCCAACATTATTGTAACAAAAATCATCTCATTTCCATGCTTATTAGCTCACGGCATTATGGGAATTTTTAAACCGATTTTGATTTCGATTTCAATCCAATTAAATCATTGATCAATTTATCCCAAGTCTTTAAACTCATCCAATGATCAAAAGAACAAAAAATACCATGACTTAGGGTTTATATTGCATTCGGCCACATGCAAAAAAATGGGGAAAATTAATCCAATTCAATTTTCTTCAAATTGATCACATATAACTCCAAGTTATCCATATACAAGCATGCTCAAACAAACAATTTGATTAAATCATGCTCAAATCAAATTTACCCCAAATTTACCCTAAATTCAATTTTCATGTTTATTCAAGGCTCATGATACCATTGTTGGTCTCTAAGACAATCCAAGATCATAATAAGCAATGAAAAATAAAGTGAATACATAAAGAAGTATGGCGGAATCATACTTACAATGAGCGGTTTTAGGATGCGTCAAAATCAAAAATTTCTTCTCCAAGTTTCGGCCAAGCACCAAGTTGGGGAATGAGATCCAAGCTCCAAGCTTTATGCTCTTATTACAAGCTATTGGGATGGTTTCCCTATCACCTTGGATGATTCCTTGGTGTGCTAGTACTTTAGAAAATTTGCTACAAATCTTCTAAATCTTCCTTACAATTCTCGGCAATGAGAGGCAAAGAAAGGGAAATGATTTTCTTTTGGTTGAAACCGTGAGAGAGAGTGACAATGAGTGAATGAATTTGATTTCAAAAAAAACAAAATGGAAGATATACCAATGTGGTATAAAATTCTTTCAATCATTACACACAAAATGTGTTTTACAAGTCACCATAATTCTTTCACCAAAACCCATCACCAAAAAGAAACTTAAAGTGACAAGTGATGTGACATATGGGCCCCATTTGATTCAAAATCCGAGTGGGCCCGCGACACATCCCGGGCTCGGGTTCGCTAATTTCGAATTAACGAATTTTCCGTTGCGACGTAATTAAATCTAATTTAATTAAATAATTATGCCAAGCAAAATTACTATTCATATCACTCGCGAATTAATTCTAAATTAATTTGTTTGCCCGAATTAAAATCCAATTTTAATTCCGCGTCGAAATCTAATTTCGTTTAATATATCGAATATATTATTTTATCGGTTAATTCCAAATTAATCGTTCTCTCTCTTCAAATAGTATTTTATCCTAGATAAAATCTCTCTGTAATTAATCCCAGATTAATTATGCTCGAATCATACGTCATCGGTGAATCTTCGAGAAGCGACCCAAGAGATCCCTGGATATGTTTGCAGTAAATTCGGTTGTCGGACTATCCGAACACGTACGTACCTCGTACTATGTTTTTACCGATTTATGAGACATGGTTGGCTTCTAGCAAAGCACCGTGCCTACCAAATTCTCCAGAAATTTTCTTAATGGAATATATAATCTATATCAGGCGTAGTATACGTAGTATACGTAGTATTACGTATAGCGATCCATTATCGGATGTCACATGCAAGGACTGGGGCTGGAATAGTGTCTGCCCCGTACGAAGCATATATCGGATTACAAGCAACTAGTCTCTTTAATCGGATAATCATGACCATGTCATATTATCCCGATGGTTGCAACCATTAGAGTACCAGTTCTGTATCCCTGTGTGATCATCATCTCCATATGACTGAAGTGATACTTCCATCTTGACATCACACCCAATATACTACGATTCTCAATAAACCCAGAAGAGGCGTACACAGAACCTGTTAAAGTCTGGACGACCAAAACCAAAGCGTATTGATTGTCGTCGCAAGTCTAGCGATGCAAGTCTCAGTTAAGACCAAATACATCTACCCTAATGCGGACTCCCATAGACACATAGTCATACTACCAATGGGATTTCGTGGGGTCTATCCAGATCGAAGCTGTTTCCGTACCATCGGTAAACACAACCTCATATCACACTTGCATAAGTATCCAATACTTAAATATATGAGAACTATGTCGTTATGCTTCCATAACACGCACAAGTGCAATACTAGTCTATTCCGCATTATCGATGTCCAATCTCGATAATACTATGACTAGGGATATTTAATGATTAAACATTTATGGATTGATATTGTCTCATATCTTATAATCTAGAACTAATCATAAGGACTTTTATCATTTATACATCTAAGTAATCAAATTACAAAATGATAAAATGCAATTTCCATTGCTACATAATTAATTTGTACAAAAACCACAATGTCTTTTACAAATAGTGACGCTATGGGTCATAATTGTCTAACAATCTCCCACTTGGCCTATAGTGCAATACTATGCTTCCATAACACGCACAAGTGCAATACTAGTGACGCTATGAACGGGCTCAACTGCTAACAGAACTACTCCTAATCCAATTAGGAATTTACGGATCCAAACTGCCTCTTTTGCTGCTTCAGCTGCAACAATATTCTCCACTTTTGTTGTTGATTTGGCAACAGTCTCTTGCTTGGAAGATTTTCATCTTACTGCTCCGTTATTCAAATAAAATATGTACCCCGATATCTCGTAATCGAAATATGCAGCAATAGCAAGCATTATCGTAATGGATTTAATCATGGCAACTGGTGAAAAAGTTTCATCGTAATCGACACCATATCGTTGACGATACCCTTTCGCTACAAGCCTAGCTTTGTACGTTTGTATGTTGCCATCCATGTCGGTCTTCTTCTTGAAGACCCATTTGCAACCAATAGGCTTTACGCCTTCTGGTGCATCAACCAGTGTCCAAACTTGGTTGGTGTACATGGAATCCATTTCGGAATTCATGGCATCTTGCCATAAACCGGAGTCGATACCTTGTATCGCTTCCTCATACTTAGTCGGCTCGTCTTCCTCAATAAGATTAATATCCACATGAGGTGAGATCAGAAACCCATAACTCTTAGGTTGTTTTCTGACTCTCTCCGACCTACGCGGTTCTTGTGTATTCGAAGATTGTGGTACAGTCTCATCCCTGATGGACTGTTCATGTTCCGTTAAGGATTCTGTGCAGGATCAGTATCACTCTGATTTTCATTGAGTTCTATTTTCCTCTCACTTATCACTGCATTTAGGAATTCCTTCTCAAGGAAAACCGCATGTAGAGCAACAAATAATTTGTTCTCTTGTGGGTGATAGAAGTAATATCATTTGGTTTCCCTAGGATATCCTAAAAATAGGAATTTATCCGATTTGGGTTCAAGTTTGGTACCTTCCAAATGTTTGACGTATGCCCAGCAACCCCAAATCTTCAGGAATGAGAAACCCGGTTTCTTTCCTGTCCATATTTCATACGGAGTCCGTTGAATAGACTTTGACGCAACCTTATTCAGAATAAGTATTGCACTGTTCAATGCATATCCCCAGAAGGAAATAGGTAGCTCTGTGCGACTCATCATAGACCTTACCATGTCTAACAAAGTTCGGTTTCTCTGTTCGGACACACCGTTTAATTGCGGTGTTCCTAGAGGAGTCCACTATGAAAGAATACCATATTCTTTCAAGTAATCAAGAAACTCATTGCTCAAGTATTCGCCACCACGGTCCGACCGTAATGTCTTAATACTTTTACCGATCTGTTTTTCTACTTCGTGTCGAAACTCTTTGAATTTCTCAAAAGTTTCCGACTTGTGTCTTATAAGATACACATAACCATAATGTGATGCATCATCCGTAAAGGATACGAAGTATTCATATCCACCTCTAGCCTGGCTAGACATGGGACCACAAACGTCACTATGAACAAGGGCTAACAGTTTGGTGGCACGTACACCTTTACCGCTAAAAGGTGATTTAGGCATCTTGCCTAATAAACAAGATTCGCAGACGTCATATGAATTTGGATCAAATCCGTCCAAGTACCCACTCTTCGAAAGTGTGGATATACGTGTCTTGTTTATGTGTCCTAGACGACAATGCCACATGTAAGTTTCATCTTTGTTACTTACTTTAAGCCTTTTGTTTTTTACATTATAAGTTTGAGATTGATTCATATTCAAAATATATAGACCATTATTTACATCAGCAGTGCAAATTTCCATATTATTTTTATACATAAAACACCTAGTGTTTCGAAATAAAAAAGTATACCCACATTGGGCTAACATAGATACAGAAATAATATTCCTAGTCAAACTAGGTACATAATAACAGTCTGTAAGTTTAAGTACATGCCTCGATGGCAGTTCTAAAACAAAAGTGCCAACGGCCAAAACGGCGACATGTGTCCCATTTCCAATGCGGAGGTCAATCTATCCTGAGGCCAGTCTCCTTCTTATCTGCAGATCCTGCACATCAGTACATATATGAGTTCCACAACCAGAATCAAAAATCCAATTTTTAAAACTAGTAGTAGACATGTTTATTTCTATAACAAACATACATGAAGCCGGTGCCTTGCCCACTTTGATTTCCTTCATGTGTGCCTTGTACTCGTGACAGTCACGCTTCTAGTGACCCTGCTTCCCGCACTGCAGAAAAACATCTTGGGATTTGTCCTTAGGTTTCCCAGAACCCTTTGACGATTTGGCCTTGCCCTTCTTCTTATGCTTCTTCTTCTTAACACCTCCAGTCACCTTGGACCAAGCCCTCGGAGTCTGAGATGTCGAAGCAAAGTGCGCCTCGCGCTTCTTGCCCTTAAGGAGCTTCTTTTCTGCCTCACGCAGAGTGGACATCAACTCTCCAAGAGTTTGGTCTTGGTTCAACATGTTGTAGTTCATGATGAACCCACTCCAAGTGTCGGGGAGAGACTGTAGGATCAAATCTACCGAAGTGTCACCCTTGAAGACTATGCCCAACTGTCCGAGCTGCTCAATGTCAGCAATCATCTGTGATACATGGTGCTCAACAGACGTACCCTCTGACATTCGACCGCGGAAGAGCTTCTTCTACAACTCATATCTTTGCGATCTAAGGTTAGATCGGTGAAGATCATGCAACTTCGCCATCAACTCATAGGGATCCAACCCCTTATTTTGACGACGGAATTGCGGAGTCATAGCGGCAAGCATTACCGATTGAGCATTCGCATTGTCATCGCTATGAGTCATCCAAAGCTCTAGCTCAAGCAACTGATCAGGTCGGGGTTTTAGGCCCAAGAGGTCGCTCTATAATATAGAGTAACTTCTCGGATACCAGAACAATTCTGAGATTCATATCCCAGTCCTGAAAGTTTGTGCCATTAAAGACGTTGTCGCCCATGACAATATCCATAATGCCTAACTTTCATGTCATCTTAACCGCAATAGTCTAACTATTCGATTAACGATGTATAGGTACAGTCTAACTGTTACAAGAAAAATAATAATATATTAGTCCAACTAATAAAATAATTGACGAAATAATTTTGAAAGCGCGTAAATCTAAGTATTTGAACAAAATTGCAAATTCAATACTAGCCTCCCACTATTTTTTGGCGAGCCTCTAACCCTCTGTTGAGTACTCGGGAAACCTAGTTTCCTAGTGGGCTAGGATCCCGTTAAATAATACACAACTTTGACTTTACCCAACAAGCTATATGATATTTAACTAGGTAGATCTCTAAGATCAATTGGATCTCATCCAATTCCTAGATCCGGTAGGTAGACCTCCAAGTCCGAAACATATATACAATATATATGCCAATATATGCCAATATTATTTTCCTAACATATTTCCTCTGAATCAACTAACCTTGGCTTTGGCACAACAAGCTTAATGATTCCAGTTAAGCGGAACTCATTGACTTTGGAAAGTTTCGTAATCGATGTCGATGGACAAGAAGTGATCTTGACTTTGGCCAACAAATCACAACTTGGACAAGACATACGATATGGAACAAAGCCTTCATGATTCAAACACATCTGCGATGGACAAATGTCTTGACTTTGGCCAACAAACCAGTGCCAATCTTGGATCTTGAGTAAGAATCACTCAATGGAAGGAAAACGCTTAATATTTATTGAGGGTTTTTCGCGTAAATTGGCAACCAATTTATTATCTTTGTTAGGTCTCATCATACACCCTTAAGCATGCATTCTTAAACCATAATAAGACACGAAAATAAATTAATAACGATATGCGGATGGATATCTTACAGATTATTCCTAGAACAAATCACTCCATTTCCTCTCCCCGGCTAACAATATTCTTACTTCTACCCAATTACATAATACAATTAAAGAAACCTCATTAACATTGAGGGGAATTAGGTGAGAAGAGAATAACAAAGAATCAAAAGAGATAAGGCTGGACACGGAGGTCCAATTTAATAAATTCTAAATTTACAACAATTTCCAAAATTGCCCTTTCCCTTCTAATATCCATCCGATATACATTATTCATTCAACACATCCATGTATTCACACAAAGCATGGTATTCAATCAATCTAATCCAATTAATTAATCTTTGAATAAAGTGATCATCCAATGTTCAAACAACGATTTGATTTTGCGTGAGTCCAACTCGTTTAAGAATAAGTACTCAAAGTACAAATTTTTTAATTATATCGAACTACAATTTAAATCTAATTTAATTCGTATTCAATACTAATTCTATATTTAATTCTAAATTAAATAACTACACATTTTAATGTGCCTTTACGACTTAGATTCCAAATCTAATCTTAATGGGTCTCAAAGCCCAATTAACATCCAATGTCGTTTAATTAAAGTCCAATGGGCTTTCAATTAATTTCTTAAGGCATAGACTTGGTCAATATGGGTCAAACCCAAATACCAAAGCCATATTAAGGAATCACCATATTTGCCAAGAAACCAATTTCGGCCCATAGGGCCCAATTAAACATAAAAGGCTCATTTGTCATATTTGTACTTAATGGTATGATTTAGGCCCAATTTGGATCCAATCCAATTGTCCTAAACCAACTTGGCTCAACCAAGCCCATTAGGCCCAAATACAACATTATAAGCCCAATTCTAAATTAAGCCCAACTAATTAAATTTTAAAATTCCAAATTTCATAATTTAATTAATTAAAGTGTATTACATTAATTAATTATCTAAATTAACATTTCCAAAATATCAATTTAATCAATTAATCATGCTTGAATTTGTCCAACACATGTCCAACATTATTGTAACAAAAATCATCTCATTTCCATGCTTATTAGCTCACGGCATTATGGGAATTTTTAAACCGATTTTGATTTCGATTTCAATCCAATTAAATCATTGATCAATTTATCCCAAGTCTTTAAACTCATCCAATGATCAAAAGAACAAAAAATACCATGACTTAGGGTTTATATTGCATTCGGCCACATGCAAAAAAATGGGGAAAATTAATCCAATTCAATTTTCTTCAAATTGATCACATATAACTCCAAGTTATCCATATACAAGCATGCTCAAACAAAAAAATTTGATAAATCATGCTCAAATCAAATTTACCCCAAATTACCCTAAATTCAATTTTCATGTTTATTCAAGGCTCATGATACCATTGTTGGTCTCTAAGACAATCCAAGATCATAATAAGCAATGAAAAATAAAGTGAATACATAAAGAAGTATGGCGGAATCATACTTACATTGAGCGGTTTTAGGATGCGTCAAAATCAAAAATTTCTTCTCCAAGTTTCGGCCAAGCACCAAGTTGGGGAATGAGATCCAAGCTCCAAGCTTTATGCTCTGATTACAAGCTATTGGGATGGTTTCCCTATCACCTTGGATGATTCCTTGGTGTGCTAGCACTTTAGAAAATTTGCTACAAATCTTCTAAATCTTCCTTGCAATTCTCGGCAATGAGAGGCAAAGAGAGGGAAATGATTTTCTTTTGGTTGAAACCGTGAGAGAGAGTGACAATGAGTGAATGAATTTGATTTCAAAAAAACAAAATGAAAGATATACCAAATGTTTGGTAAAAGTCTTTCAATCATTACACACAAAATGTGTTTTACAAGTCACCATAATTCTTTCACTAAAACCCATCACCAAAAAGAAACTTAAAGTGACAAGTGATGTGACAAGTGATGTGAAATGTGGGCCCCACTTGATTCAAAATCCGAGTGGGCCCGCGACACATCCCGGGCTCGGGTTCGCTAATTCCGAATTAACGAATTTTCCGTTGCGACATAATTAAATCAAATTTAATTAAATAATTATGCCAAGCAAAATTATTATTCATGTCGCTCGCGAATTAATTCTAAATTATTTCGTTTGCCCGAATTAAAATCCAATTTTAATTCCGCGTCGAAATCTAATTTCGTTTAATATATCGAATATATTATTTTATCGATTAATTTGGTATCCTAGATAAAATCTTCCTTAATTAATCCCAGATTAATTATGCTCGAATCATACGTCATCGGTGAATCTTCGAAAGTGACCCAAGAGATCCCTGGATATGTTGGCTGTAAATCGGTTGTCGAACTATCCGGACACGTACGTACCTCGTACTACGTTTTTACCGATTTACGAACATGGTTGGCTTCTAGCAAAGCACCGTGCCTACCCAATTCTCCAGAAATATTTTTAATGGAATATATAATCTATATCACGCGTAGTATACATAGTATTGTGTATAGCGATCCAGTATCGGATGTCACATGCAAGGCCTGGGGCTGGAATAGTGTCTTCCCCGTACGAAGCATATATCGGATTACAAGCAACTAGTCTCTTTAATCGGATAATCATGACCATGTAATATTATCCCGATGGTTGCAACCATTTAGAGTACCAGTTCTGTATCCCTGCATGATCATCATCTCCATATGACTGAAGTGATACTTTCATCTTGACATCACACCCAATACACTACGATTCTCAATAAACCCAGAAGAGGCGTACACAGAACCTGTTAAAGTCATGGATGACCAAAACCAAAGCGTATTGATTGTCGCAAGTACTAGCGATGCAAGTCTCAGGTTAAGACCAAATACACCTAACCTGATACGGACTCCCATAGACACATAGTCATACTACAAATGGGATTCTGCGGGGTCTATCCAGAGCGAAGCTGTTTTCGTACCATCGGTAAACACAACCTCCTATCACACTTGCATAAGTATCCAATACTTAAATATATGAGAACTATGTCGTTATGCTTCCATAACACGCACAAGTGCAATACTAGTCTATTCCGCATTATCGATGTCCAGTCTCGATAATACTATGACTAGGGATATTTAATGATTAATCCTTTATGGATTGATATTGTCTCATATCTTATAATCCGGAACTAATCATAAGGACTTTTATCATTTATACATCTAAGTAATTAAATTACAAAATTATAAAATGCAATTTCTATTGCTACATAATTAATTTGTACAAAAACCACGATGTCTTTTATAAATAGTGACGCTATGGGTCATAATTGTCTAACACTTGCAGGGATGAACCTTGGGGTCGAAGCACCTCACCATCATATCAGTTCAGTTCGGCAGTGATTCCTAGTGATCGCAGCATCTTACAGGGATGAACATCAGGGGTCGCGGCACCTCACCACCAGATCAACTCAGTTCAAAGCAATAGGCAAGTCAAGCAGCAGCTGGCGAGCCAGGTAAGTAAAAATACATTGCATAACTTTGATAGGATTGTCATTGTCACACACTGCATAACTCCCATCAAAATGGGGGCGACTGTAGGCACTGCATTTTTTCATAAGACCCGATGATGAGCCTCGTATGGAGGCACTACCTTTTTAGTTACGGAAGTCACGGGAAAAGGACGTCGGAAGGGAAAGATCAATATCTTGTTGGATTTAATTCGTTTGCCTAGTCTTGGGTTCGCTCGTTAGATCTCTGTTTTAAAATTTATCCTCGACCCAAAACCCCCGCGACCCACACCGAGCCCACTCACCACCAACCACACGCCTAAGCACACCAAAGAGCCATCCCCACCGCCCACAAGCCTCCAAACCCATCTAAAAAATATCCAACACATTAAACACATGTTAAAATCAAATTAAATCACCTTACTAATTTAAATAAATCACATGCCTAAATTAAATAAATCAAATAAAATCTCATGCCTAAACTAAATAAATCAAATTAAATCTCTTTCCTAAATTAAATAAATCACCTTCCTAAACTAAAGAAATCCTTTCCTTATAATAAACTAATTAAATCTTCCCCATGATCACACAATCTCCATTTTCCTACCCATACAAGGACAACCCTAACCCATTCTTATAAAAAGACACACAAACCAAACCCTTCACTCTAGAGCATCCTCACGGCACAAATACAAGAGAGTGAGCTATTCTCGGCTTTCATAAATCAAAAAGAAAAACCCTAGCCTCGGCTCTCTCTCTCTCCATTCCCTCTTTTTCAACACACTCGGCATCTCTCTTTGACAACTAACGATAACAAACAAAAAAAATAAACCCTATCTTCGACCTCACGAACCCTAGCACTCTCTCACCCTTCTCTCTTGCCCCAAAACTCTTCAAACACTGACCAAAAACAATTGAAGAAACCGTACAACCGAAGCAACAAAGCTAGCTAGACTGTGAAGACAACCCTAATAGCCCCCTCTGATATCTTTCTAAAAGACTCACAGGCCATCAAACCAGCAACCCTAATCAGCTCCCGGCCCCCTCATTCTTCAACAAAGCAGACAAAGAAACCATGCATATGGCCTCTCTTTGACGTAAAAAACTTAGCCATACACAACAGCCGTCCTTCTCACTCACAAACCTACAAGCCGAATCAACCCTAAACAGCCACGCATGAACCTTCAACCCAGCCAACACCATGCATGACAACCCTTCACAACAAGCTAATAAACTCTGAACACCCAAACCGACACTGCCAATCCACCGAACGCCCACGTTCAACAAGCACAGCCAACACAACAGCACAATAACAAGAAGAAAACAATCCAGGCAGCCCACCGCACTCCATCGACAAATGATAAACAACAAACACTAAGACAAACACTAAACCAACCCCCTAAACTACCCTCCACCGACCGAACACATAAGCAAACAAAAGACAAATCCCACCGACTGAAACAAGCAACAGCAGCAGCCATAAACCGACACAAATTAAATCCAAAAGCGAGAGAGCCTACCACCGCAAAACAGGCCCTAAAAATCCCCCTCAACCACCGAAAAATACACTCCAAAAATCCCCTAAATACCGCGAAAACTACACCCTAAAACAACAAAAATAGTGACAAAAAACAGAAGCAAAAACAGAGAAAACAGCAGCCCAAAATAGCTAGGCGATGAAGGAAAACATTGAACCAGCAAATCGAAAAAGTTACGGAGCATTAACCCTTCCGACGTCCGCGTAACGCACTTCCAATAGGCGACTTAAAAGGTAAGACCTGGGGACACCCTTTTATTTATCCTCGTTCATCTTTTTAATTATTTATTAGTATTTCTTCGCATGTTTATTATTGGTTCATATATGTTATCGTTGTGGGATGAATGATTTTGTGCTATCTCTCGTGGTATATCGGATGGAAATCCATACGTAAATTCCGTAGCCGAATCCGTATGGACGGTAGTGCGGTCTGAACTTGGGATACAATTCCACGTACTACTTGAGAAACGCACATATTTCGTTTTATCTAATCTTGTGTTTATCCATGGTTCATTAGAAATAGCACGTTATTTCCATGCATGATTTAGTTATTTCTTTCACATTATGAGCTTAATTATATCTCTTCAATGTTCATGTTTAGACAATTATTATTTATTTATGTTTCCGCATTTATCAATTTAATATGTTCATGAAATTGTGTGTTTGTCGTTATGTCGATTTACTTTTATGCATGCAAACTTAGATATAGGTTCTACTTCTATGTATGCAAACTTAGATATAGGTTATTCTTACGTATGTATGTTGCGTAGACTTGATTATATTATCACATAAATCCGTTCATTACAAGTTGCATAAGTAAGGGACCATTTCGAACCCAACGGTTTGAGGTCTTCCCTTGCGAGGGGTGAGTGCGGCTTTAAATCATTTCCCAGTTCACACTGGGTGGCGACTCCTTTATTTTCCGGTTTGGTCCCCCGAGGGCTACTCCGTACTCCCGACCGGGCCGCGAGCCTGGAACATCGTCGCCGATTTTTGTGTCTTACAGTTGGTCCATCTGGAATCTGATTCATCCCTGATTTTTCTGATGGACTCGTAATGGAATATAATATTCCATTAAATTATTTTAAAACACACATATGCTCTATATCAACATGTTAGACTCATTTCCGCTGCGCAAGACATCGATCCGACCTTAGGGGTTCCACAATCGCCCTAACATGAGTAAGTCATATCTATCCAATCAGGATATGGATTTTTGTACCTAGGCCATATCAGCCTTATTCTGAAGCCGATTTGGTTTTAAAGGATCATGAGCATATATTCTCTCAACATGGAAGTATCATCGAATGATGCACCAATTGGTGGTTTGGGGCCCATGAATAGGTACACCATTGTATTTGTGTTGTCCTTGCGGGCCTTAGGGTAGTACTCCCTCTTGTTAGGCCACATTAAATGTAGACTCCCTCCATTTGGCTCCAAACTTTGGCCGTTATTGATAGGAGGTGTCCCACCACGTGGTGCTCCAACATTATGGGCTCCACGTGACATGCCATTATTGGACCCAAAATTCTGACCCTCAACTAGAGATCGTGTATTTGGCTGGTCCTGATTTTAGTCATTGTTACCCCATGCAGGTAGCATACTACGCGGTGTCATACCTCCTTGTGGAGATACCCCATACCTATGCATATGGTCATTAGATCGTTTAACGCGCTCATATGTTTGGCCACGATTTCAAAATGCAAGGTGCTAGTCAAAATGAACTTATCCATATTGTGGTTGTTCTGGAGTCTAACATGTTTAACCACATCCTGAGTTAGGTCACCGAGTAAAAACCACATCATGTTAGGACTCAACTCCCTCATGGTTTCATAACGGCTTCCTTCCATTGAGCCCTTAAAATGCTCCAATATAGTAAGAACACTATTTTTTGGTTTGCTCTAATTCTGCTTCATCTGTACTTTATCCAATTTGAGTGTTCTTTTTCGGAGGCATCTCAATTCCCTTTCACTACTCCTCCCACTATGGTCGCCAATTATTGTTGAATAATAAAAAGAGAGCGTGTAAGGTTCAAACCTTTTGGACCAAAGTGTTGGGGTTTTGGGCGATGGGGCGCAGCGGAAGCGCGGGTTCCGGCGAAATCGTATTTTAAAACGTTTTCAAAATGTCGAATAAATTATTCAATATCTAATATGAATAATTTATTCATATTTCACATAAACCTATTTATTCAATATCAAATATTAACAGAAATAAGTTAAAAACTCGCGAAACTTTTACGAAAATCATTTTTCCACAAAATTGCCTAAAACAAGTTTTTGACCGAATCGACTACCCAACACTCATGGAAACTACCAAGGTCAGACCCAATAGTGTCGGGGCAGTTCATTGGCTGCCCAAACAATGATGGATTCCCTTTTTAGATAATAGTCACCCGGTTGGCACAAAATCCACCCTGTAACGCCTTTTTAGGCCGTTTTCTCTTATTTTAAGTCGGAAAAACGTCCCGGAAATTGTGCCAACTCCCAAAACACATCCAAAATATTCATAAGATAACAATTTCATCACAAAATCAAATTTATTTCCAGGTCAAAATAGAAAACGAAATTGGCCAAAAATTCATGCTTTAAACCAATTTTCAACAAGATTAATCTAATTAATCCATCACCAAATGAATCCCACCACATATGAACAACTCTAGAACAATTCTAGGATATCTAAGAGTGGATCAATAACTCTAGAATGGCAACAATTATGTCCAACAATAATTTGAACAAATTGGAACAAAATTACACTAATTAGCTCCAACACCAACTTCACACATGCATATTCTTCCTTCTCCATCAACCACAAATAAAAGCCCCAAAATTTCACAAAAAAATAAACCCTAGAACATTTCTAAGAATTCAAGAAAACATGAAACTAATCTACAAACTTGGGTTGTTGAAGATTACCTTTTAATCTATCAAAATTCCAAGTTTTTTCTTGAACTTTCTTTGTCTTTCTTCTTGGTTTCATCCAACCAAATTTTAGGGCTTATTTTGAGTGAGGGATTCGGTCATGAGGCAAGGAAGAAGATGATGAAAAAAATAATTTTTCTTTGTTCTTTATATATGACCGAAAAAATGGGTTTGGGGGCATTTTGGTCCTTTCAATTTTTAATCAAATTAAAAATCAATTTAAATCAAATCAAACTTTAGATTAACCAATCAAAATTGGACAAACAAAGTTTGATTTAAATCATGCCAAGTGTCCCAATTATAAGTCACCATTTATCATAACAATTATGACAAATGGATAAGATTGATAATTTTCAATTATTTAATTATTTAACAATTAATTAAATAATTAATTAAATAACAGTCATATATGTATTTTATTTACATTAAATAAAAAATACATATATTTATGGCATGTGTCAAAATCCCATTTGAAAAATAATTAATGTGTATCTAATCGTATTATGTATCAAATACAAATACACAATAATTATTAGCGGACAAAATCCCTTAAATGCATGTATAATCGTTTAACTGATTAAACGATTGGGATTAATTCATTTAATCCAGTGAAGTATTATGAATAATCCGTATTATTCATATCGCTTTGCCCAAGTGCTCAACGAGTACACTTCATATTGTGGGACTCTCTAAGTTTAGGTTTATCCGTTACGAAATCCAATTTCGTGTCCATAATCCACCCACTCATGGATTATGACAACCACGAATAATCTCGCTAAACTATGCAAGTCGAAGTCATAGCATACGTATAATTCCTCCGTCATAGGCCATCCGTATTATACATGAGATATAGATGAGAACGTCAAATGTGTTCGGTATAATACCGTCGACTTTCAATTTACGATCACGAAATAACACTCAGAACTGGGTTCCAACATTATACCACAACCATGGATTTACTAGATCGTAAACACGTGCTGGATGCCTATGCCCTATACATAGGACTGACGGATCCTATCTTGATACACACTGGATATCATTAGCATTAGTCCACACCCAACGAACAGGCGGAGGTCTGATCATGAATAGATCGTTGACGTGACTGCCATCAAAGTGTGGAGGATAGCTCATATATCCACGGTGGTATCTCAAGTCGAATGACCACTATGCTCGCTCAACTCGAGAAGCTTCATTTTGACGTTGGTGTACCATCTATTAGGAAACCTTCAGTGAGTCGTTCAGTGTCTTATCAAATAAACACCTATCTATACGAGTCTCCCGAGACTCATGGTTCACTGGGATAAACCATCGGACCATGTCATGATATACGACATGCATTGGTCTCAACGGATTTTACTAACCGACCCGTGTTAGCAAATCTTGACCAGGAACTTTAGTTAAAGATATAAAACTAATAGTACGCTTCCCAATGTCAATTACAAACTACGTTGTAACTGCGCATTATACTGTAAATCCTAGGGTCTTTGTCTAATATACACGTATCACTGAACCAGATTCAGTTTCGATCTAATCGTAATCAGATATTTAATCTCATTAGATCAAATAAGCATATAAAAGACAAGGATGCTACCATAAAATTAGTACTATTATGGAAAATACAATTGCTCGTATTTATGAATCGGACATAAATACGATCCAGATTGGCACTCCGAGTGCCAACCCTAACAATTTCTCCTACTTGCTCTAGTGCCAATTCACGGTATCCTATACATATCTCAATATGTATCGCATACTCATGGCCCTCAAGAGCTCACCAACACTCAAGAAGTAGGTACCAACAAGTAAGCCTGCTTTAACAGATCAAGTCTGTCTAATAAACCCAACTGTTTTCCTAATCCAGCATCATTCATATTTTGCAGAATCCAATTCCACATCAATATGACTCATACGCTATATCAGTATTGTGGTATAGCTGCTGAGTTGTCTATGTTTTTAGAAATCAAATCCAAACATTATAAGACAACCACAAGCATTACACTAATATCAACACTTCTAATCATTGAGGTCACTTTGCAACTTCTTAAATCAATACTTCATTAGCTGCAACTGATTCCACTAATTTAGTAGAATCAATGGCGACACTCCCACTGCATCTTTTCTGACTTTATACGACATAGACCATCTAATGTAATAATTAGAATCAAACCTAATATGACCTTATGGTTGCTGACTAAATTCTCCATGAATTAAAAACTCGTTCTTAATATCTCAAAGATCACAAAGAATAAGTTTCAAGATCCATCATATGGTCTGTAGCATATCAAAATAACTCGTAAAAATTACGATTAAATTGATATCTTTAATCGTACATAATATAATATTCATTACGCCATCATCCTATGATGCATAAGATTGACTAGACATTTTAATCAATCTCTCTTTCGATAAAGGAATGATCCTTTATGAAAGATGAATACTATATATATATATAAGACGCGTTAACTGTCAAACAGTTATACTAACTGTCATAGAGATAGTCTTACTGTGTCCTTTATTAGATCGTATCTAATATGCGACTAATGGGAGCATCTCACAAGTCTCTCAGTTTTATATCTTATATAAAACTTTATATCAAATATAACAGAGACTACTCCCACTGCTTCCACGGAGAAAAGAAGACTCAGGATATATTATACTAGAAAGAAATATGTACGCTCCCACTGACCCTACTGACAAATACGTATTCTCTATACTTGGATAAAAAACCAGAAAATCTGACTAATATTAAAAACAGATAGCACGAATTTTCGGAAAGCTCACTTGAGTCTACAATATGGTCCATAAACTAGTATATCAAATTGTGATCTTAGCAGAACACAAACTCTAGGGCCTTCTAGAATGAACTCTTCGAATAAAGAAATCAAGACGGATCTCTCATTCGAAGAAATCACTCAAGAACGCCATTTTGCATTCTTTAGACAAAACACACGGTTTAATATCGACATTAACCAACAGATTCCTAATTGTTCAATTAGAGCGACTAGAGACAAGTTCCCTCAGAATCTACAATAGACTACTAAGTACAACCTTTCTCACTGTCATACTATAAAGGTCAAACCTTTATCAAGCTCACTTTGCTTTTCCTGCGCAAACAATTTGCACATTTTATGAACAATTCATAACGAAAGCCTAATCAAGTTCAAAACTTGATCGTAGTAAGCTATGAACAATTTTAGATCTATGGTTCAATGCTAAGTTCCGAAATCGATATCAAATATCACTCCCACTATAAGTAATAGGATAATTTTCTTCGATAAGAAAATAACAGAATCAGTAAGTATCAAATACTTCGTAAATGAT
Organism: Zanthoxylum bungeanum; assembly: GCA_019454045.1. Classification (NCBI taxonomy): domain Eukaryota; kingdom Viridiplantae; phylum Streptophyta; class Magnoliopsida; order Sapindales; family Rutaceae; genus Zanthoxylum; species Zanthoxylum bungeanum. The sequence goes on from SKCR01028367.1 coordinate 142,044, forward strand.
TCTGATATATTATTGGACTTATACGGAAGTTGTCTAAGGGTCTTTTCATCTTATTAATTACGTAGTTCCATTACAGTTTATCATTTCTACATTTGACTTCACAAAGTCAAATATTTTCTGCAATCATCAACATCCAATGTTAACCACCAAGTAACAAAATAATTTTATTACTCAGGATCATAGAAAATATATTCTATAAAAAAAAAATATTTTATTAAATAGAATAAATGATAAACCTATCTCACTTACCTCTGAGGTACAAGTACTTTCAATTATATAACTATTATATAAAAGAAAGACTTGAATCTCAAACTTTTCAAGATTCAAATTTTCTACTATGCATATCATATATGTAACTGTAGAAACAAATGGAACCTAAATTAAAGAGATGAATTTGAATTTCTTGAGTATAACCTCAAGAGTATTGAAAACCAATTCGGTAACACTCAATATCAACGAATCAAATCATATAAGATTGATAACTGCCACTGACCAATTTCATCAAAATGGAATCGTTAAAGTTCAATATCGAATAAGAATCATATTCATTAAATAACTTCAGAACTAATTGCCATAAATTCATGCATTTGATCATATCAATCATCTTTGAACAATTCAAAGATGTGCAATAAACTTCATAGTTTTCAACACTTCAAATAGAATATCTTTGAACCATTCAAAATATTCTATCCACGTTTCATCAGAAACATATTAAAGTCCTCGGATAATTCAAGACGTTCAACATGTTCTCTATTAGAAACACGTAACTAAGTCATGACAATTCATTAACTGAGTTACGAAGCAAAGAAAACTATACAAGGCAATTTCTAATTCATTAAACTACATATTTCCAAAGCATTAGTTTAATAAATCTGTGGTCCAATGACAATCATCGGTTAAATGAGATTTAATCATTTCCTGAATACAATATTCATTAAATGGATAAGGATATGTGGTGTGAACTCGTATCAGACTATCCTTTACCATACCGAACAAGCATTTGATGCTTTTATGATAAAACCTCATAAAACACAGTTCTAAGTCATTTATTTCTTAATGCTTATCTTTCATTAATTACACTACTAGTCGTATTAAAATATGTAACAACTATTAATACAGAACAAATAACTATCCAATAGTCACAAGTTCTGATATCAAATATCAAAACAATCATTAAATATTATTTTAATTAACTAGACGGGAGATCCGGTATCCAATACCTACAGTTGTCATATTATGAGAATTGATGTTCTCTGTACACAACTATACACATCTCCTTTCTTAAGATTTATAATTTGCATTCAATTATTCACAACAATTGCAAATTATTAGTTAGCAAACTGTGTCAGACACTTGACTTCTAAAAGTCAGTAAAGCTAAGAAACGTCATTAAAAGATAAACAAACACTTAAAGGATTTTCTTAATGTCAGTCAAGAATCTCGAGGCATGAACTATTCAAGTCAATTCTTACTGTATAAGAAACAGTTCTAACTAGACTAATATCCTAAAACAAATATCTATTTAGATTACCTAATCGCGACTTAGAAACTAAGTCACAAACTATTTTTATTTTCAAGAAAATCGGAACAATAGTTCCCAATGGTTTCAACTAATCTAACAATATCTAAGTCTACTGTCTTTCTAGAACCTATTCTAGAACTATGCAACCATAAGTAAAGTCAGAAAAGGTATATTTAAAAGAGGAGATTTTCCTATGGAAGTTATACTCTACATCCAATGTAGAATTTTAATCTAAATCATTTTCTAAATATTTCAATTCTACTCTAGAAAATATAACACAATTTAACTATTAAATTTCCATTATATTTTTCGTTAACGCAAAACCGAAAAGTAAAGAAACATATCTAGATTATAAGCATGTGCGAAAATATCAAGCATGAATAATGTAATGGATGAAGCATCAGACCCATTATGATACCATTTTGTTGGGGTTTTGGGCGATGGGGTGCAGCGGAAGCGCGGGTTCGGGTGAAATCATATTTTAAAACCTTTTCAAAATGTCGAATAAATTATTCAATATCTAATATGAATAATTTATTCATATTCACCTAAACCTATTTATTCAATATCAAATATTGATATAAACAAGTTAAAAACTCGAGAAACGTTTACGAAAATCGTTTTTCCGCAAAATGGCCTAAAACACGTTTTTGACAAACTGACTACCCAAAACTTATGGAAACTGCTTAGGTCAGATCCAATAGTGTCGGGGCAGTTCATGGGCTGCCTGAACAGTGACAGATTCACTATTTGCACAGCCGTTACCCGGTTGGCTCAAAATCCACCTAGTAACACCGTTTTAGGCCGTTTTCGCTTATTTCAAGTCGGAAAAACTTTCCGAAAATTGTGCCAACTCCCAAAACATATCCAAAAAATTCATAAGACAACAATTTCATCACAAAATCAGATTTATTTCCAGGTCAAAATAGAAAACGAAATTGGCCAAAAATCCATCCTTTAAACCAATTTTCAACAAGATTAATCTAATTAATCCATCACCAAATGAGTCCTACCACATATGAAAAAATCTAGAACAATTATAGACTATATAAGAGTGGATCAATAACTCTAGAATGGAAACAATTTTGTCCAACAATAATTTGAACAAATTGGAACAAAATTACACTAATTAGCTCTAACACTAATGATGAGTGGTAAATCTATCACTATTTTCCACTCATTTAACTTAATATTTTGTATAGTTTCTTGATTTTTGTGAATATTTTGATGTGTTTTGTGTTATTTTGTAGATAAATAAAGTTTCAAGACATTCTGGAGGTGATTTGGAGCAAAACAGTGAAAATTGGCAAAAATGGCATTTTGGTAGTTTAAGCGCGTCGCGACGCGCAAGCCCTTGGCGTCGCGACGCGCAAGCCCTTGGCATCGCGACGCACAAGCCCTTGGCGTCGCGATGCCTATCATACGCCGAACAGTACTAACGTGCGCCGGGTCCATAAATCAGAATCTGAGAAAATTTGACTTTGCTAACGTGCGTCGTGCCACGTGTCACCATCACAACCGATCTGCTAACATTCACCGTACCACGTGTCATCATCCTACGGTGCCGATAGTCGCCATCGCCATGTGTCGCCATATGTCAATCCACGTGTCTACCACGTGATCGTCCACATCATCAGTTGACCGAGTCAACATGCCACCTCACCGCCACATCATCATCAGCCAATCAGGAAGTGCCACGTGTCGCAATTCTATGGTGCCAGCAAACACTTTGCCACCTGTCGCCACATCAGCGCCACGTCAGCGCCACGTCAGCATCAATTATTGACTGACTTATCCTTATTTGACACATGGCGGATAAGAATCTGAGCCGACCAATCAGAAGCCGCCACATGTCACAATAATTGAGATCCAAACACCTTGCACGTGTCACCTTATCACCTTATCCAGAATCTACAGCCAATGAACCAGAGCATGCCACGTCGATAAAATGTGCGTCGCGACGTGAGCTGGGCGTCGCGACACGCGACCCTTACTGACGCCTATAAATAGAGCGCGAAATTCCAATTTCAGAGGTACCATTCTCTCTCATTTATTTGATGTAAAGAGGGAGTTTCTCTCTCTAGTTTCTTTTAATTTTAGTTTTGTAATTAAATTTTAATTACGTTTTGTAATAATAGTAATTTACTTTCTTTACTTTTTACAGTTTTTACTATTCACCATGAGGAGGTAACTTCCCCAGCTAGGGTGAAAGGTAATTCTTTTACTATTGCTATTTAGATTAATCTCCCTTAAATATAATATATTCACTATTTAAAATATTGACTTAAAAAGGATACCGCCAGATTGGTCGGTTGGTAATTCATTTTAATCTGGTTTAAACCTGACTAATCAAGGATACTGCCAGATTGGTCAGTTGGTAATTAAATTTTCTTACCGCCTATATGGGAGGTTTATTTTGGTTCTGCCTTAATGGCTGGTTTGACTTAATTTGACTTAATCAGGATACCGCATATATGGCTGGTTGGTAATGTTATCACAAATTTATATATTATATTATGGGAGATATCTAAATTAGTAGTAGTAAAAGTAATTCCTTTCACCTTAGCATTTTATTTTATTGTAATTTACTTTTCAGTATTTACTTTACCGCATTTTTACTTTATGTATTTTATTTTCAAGTTTTTACTAGCCCTAGTTATGTGTTGTAACTAAATTAGTTATCTGGGGTTGTGATGACTTTTAATATCACCGGTTTACAAGGGGTTAGATTATAGTTTGGGTATTATAAATATTTATTTATTGAGTCTTAATCTTAATGCTTTTTATTAACTGGCCACTAATAAAATTGATCTGGTAAATCTAAAATGAACTAGACATAGGGATTTTAGGTTTCAGCCTTAGACTTAATAGCCCACGATCTTCCTTGAGGATAGATAACCCTTTAATAGATTTCCTTACATGATAGACATATATCTGTCGGGCGGGGTAGCCATAATTGGAACTTAAACTTAATGAATCCAGATAATTTGGTTTACATAAACATATGGTTCAATTGGGTTAAACTGGGTATTTGTGTCTGACCATCGACAGAGGCTTACACATAATTTAGTGTTCCAGTCTAATAAATCAATATATTACCCAACTTTAAGATAACCACTTCATCTTTAAAATGATATTGGAAGAAATCACAACCCTATATAGTTTTTAATATTGAATTTTCTTAAAACCTACTTTCGAATAATTTTATTTACTTGTTTTTAAATTTATAATCGTCACCATTTCAAATCAATCAAACAACCTGTTAGATACTAGTAATCATTTGACCTCATAAAATTAATAGTTAGATAGTGAGTCCTCATGGGATCGATACTTTTTATACTACTTGAACGATACGTGCGCTTGCGTTATACGCGTGTGTTTACGCCGGTCAAGTTTTTGGCGCCGTTGCCGGGGACTTATTTATCTTTCACTATTAGTTTTGGGGTTAGATACATTACTTGTATCTAATTTCTTTTTACTCATTATTTTTGTTTTCTTGTGTTTCAGGTTCTCAGAAACTACATGAGATGAACTAGAAGCTTTGAACTCCGACCGCTCGACCTAGAAATTGAAAGAACCATCAGACAGTTGAGAAGGGAAAGGCGAGAAGGCCAAGAAGCTTTAGTCAACATGGAACCTGAACCGTTGGAGGTTGCACCACCAATACCCATTCGAGACAGAACCATTCCGGTGGTCGACGGCCTCATTTCCTGTATTGTACTTCCTCTCTTACCAGCAAATGCGTGTGACATCAAAACATGCATTCAGATGATTCAGCAGTCAGTTCAGTTCGAGGGGAATGCAACTGAAGATCCTAATTCCCACATCAGTAACTTCCTGTAAGTTTGCGGCACTTTTAACTATAACAGAGCATCAGAAGAAGCAATGAGACTGCGAGTTTTTCCATATTCCTTGAAAGACAGAGCAAAAGCTTGGCTACATTCACTACCAGCAGGTTCCATCACAACTTGGAACACTCTAGCCACCAAATTCCTTGCAAAGTATTTTCACCCAGCCAGAACAGCAAAACTGAGAAATGACATCACATCTTTTGTACAACAAGATTCAGAATCCCTCTACGAAGCTTGGGAAAGATTCAAAGATTTACTCCGGAAATGTCCTCACCATGAGATTGCAAAATGGCTTCAAGTCCAAACATTCTATAATGGACTTTCTGGAATAATGAGAACCACAATTGATGCTGATGCTGGAGGAGCTTTAATGGCAAAAGGAGAAGATCAAGCCAGGGAACTAATCGAAGAAATGGCCAACAACAATTCTTTGTGGCCAACAGAAAGGAGCATGATCCAAAGAATTGCAGGAATTTATGAAAGTGGAGCCAATACAGCAGTCAACGCCAAGCTAGATCAGATATGCAAATTCATGGAGACTCTTACCACTGGATCCATAAGTTCACCATATGGAGGAGCACCAGAGTCGAACCAACTTGAAGAGACGGTGAATTATGTCAACAATTTCAACAGACAGGGGAACAATCCATATTCCAACACCTACAACCCAGGGTGGAGGAATCATCCTAATTTTTCATGGAGCAACAATTCAGGCCAACAGCAGAACTATCCACCACCTGGATTCCAGCAACATAACAAAGGCCAGGAGCAGACAAATGAACCAGGAATAACAGAAGTGTTGACCCACTTGAAAAAGATAGAAGCAAAACATGACTCTCAAGCAGCAAGATATGATGCTATGTTTCAATCACAAGCAGCATTAATTCAAAGTCAATCTGCTTCTATTAAAGCACTGGTCAATCTGCTTCTATTGATGTACAAAAAGGAGAATTAACCATTATGGTACAGGACCAAGAAGTAACATTCAATGTTTTCAAGGCCATGAATTTCCCAGATGATGAAAAGAATGAGGAATGTTTCAGACTTGATGTGATACACAGTACCATTCAGAACTCCAATGCAATGTAAAGTTCTATTGACAAACTTAAAACATGTCAATTGCCTATGGAGCCTGAAGATAAAGCGTTTTTTGCACTGAAAAAGCCAATTCTTGTACTACAAGCAACAGAAGAGAAAAGGTTTCTCCAGCTCAACGAATTGGAAGAATTCCACAATCAGCCTTTTGAGAATGCCAAATTGTACAAATAAAAGGCAAGGAAAAGACATGATGAGAAGTTAGTGCGCATACAACTGGAACCAGGGCAGAAGGTACTGTTAAACAAATCAAGGGTGAAATTCTTCCCATGGAAGCCAAAATCACGGTAGTCAGGTCCATTTGTGATCACCAAGGTTTTACCAGACAGAGCCGTTGAGATACATGATCCTGACTCCAACAAAACTTTCAAGGTTAAAAACAAGCATGTCAAACACTACTGGGGAGAATCATTTGAGCGACAAAAAGAAAGTGTCACACTTTCAGAACCAGCCTAACGATCGAGAAGTAAAGTCTAGATGACGACTTTAAACTTAGCGCTTGCAGGGAGGCAACCCATGCAATTTGTGTATATATTGTGATCTGGTGTGTTTTATTTTTGTGTGTTTAGTTTTTGCAGATAAAGTCATTTCACGATGGAAGAAGCTCTCGCAAATCTTCACAAGAAATTTCATTCTCTCCCTCAAAAATCTCTGATGAAATTCTACAAAGCTCGCTTGGAATGGATGAGACTACTAATGATCAAATGTATTCCTACTGACATTCGTTGGATTATTGAAGCACGGGTCTGATTGGCTGGTGAGTCTTCCGACTCTTTTATTTCACATCTGCCTAAAAAGAGAAGAGCCATAAGAATGTGTGTTTGTTATAAATGTGCTCGCATGTTTTGTAATACTCGTTGTCGTTCTTTAGGAATGGTGTCTGATAACCACAAAGATAAGATTAACTTCATTAGGGATGGCTTGAGCAAGGAGTCTTTGGATGACATATCTAAAACTCTTGAGACGCATCCCAGTGGATGTGTGTATCACGAGATTCGTGTGTTATACGTGTTGGAGTTCTACGGTCCCAAGGATTGAATAACAAGCAAGAAATAAGTGCGAATAAAAACGACGAAGTTGCGGAATACTTACATCGATCGGTTGAGCGACGCGGGAGGCAACAAAATCCATTTTCTGCTTACTGGTGGTCATGGTAGTGGGCTGTGACAGTCCTCCAAGTTTTGGCTTTGTGGATCAACCTTCAAGCTCCAAGCTTCGTGATTTGATTCTATGCTGATGGGTGGACTTCCCTATCACCTTCGCATGTCTCTCGAAGTGCTAGCTCTCAAGAAATTTGCCATAAATTTCCCACACTTTGCTTCCCTATGTCACGGTTTTTAGGTAGAAAACCAGTGAAGAAATTGCCCCAAGGGCGTGAGAGAGAAGAAGAGTTTTTGGCTCCAAAAACGTGAACCAATGAGAGAGAGAGAGTTAATCAAATGTTTTTAGGTTTTTGTATATCTAATGCACAAAACCAAAAAGTCAAATACCAATTAAAAAATGTAAATGTCTTTCAAACAACTCCATCAACTCACATCACTCATGAATAGTGACTTGCGTCAATCACTCAAAGTGAAAGACATCTATCACTTGATTGACGAATGATGTGACGCTAGATGCGACTAGAGATTTGATGCTTGATTTGACTTGCGTGCCGTACTCGAATTCGAAATGCGAATGCGCTCGGAAACAATCCCGGGCTCGGGTTCGTTAATTCAAAATTAACGAATTTTCCGTTGCGACGTAATTAAATGATTATGCCTAGCGAAATCATTATTCACGTCGCTAACGAATTAATTCTAAATTAACTCGTTCGCCCGAATTAAAATCTAATTTTAATTTCACGTCGAATTCCAATTTCGTATAATATATCGAATATATTACTTATCGATTAATTCCAAATTAATCGTTATCTCTCTTTAATTGATATTTTATCCTAGATAAAATATCTCCGCAATTAATCCCAGATTAATTTTCTCTCTCATCTAATTAATCCCTGATTAATAAAGTGCGAGTCATATGTAATCGGTGAATCTTCGGGAAGCGACCCATGAGATCCCCGGATATGTTAGCAGTAAATTCGGTCGTCGGACTATCCGAACACGTAAGTACCTAGTGCTACGTTTGTACCTATTTACAAGACAAGGTTGGTTTCTGACAAAGCGCCATGCCTACCCAATTCTCCAGAAATATCCTTACAAGAATATAAGGATCTATATCAGGCGTAATATACGTAGTATTGTGTATTTCGATCCAGTATCGGATGATCACATGCAAGGCCTGGGGCTGGTACAGTGTCTGCCCCGTACGAAGCATATATCGGATGAGGAGCAACTAGTCTCTTTATTATCGGATAATCATGACCAAGTCATATTATCCCGATGGTTGGAACCCTTTAGAGAACCAGGTATGTATCCATACGCGATCATCATCTCCATATGACTGGAGTGATACTTCCGTCTTGACATCACACCCAACACACTACGATTCTCAATATACCCAGCAGAGGCGTACACAGAACTGGTTAAAGCCCTGGACGACCACAACCAAAGTATATTGATTCTCGCAAGTATTAGCGGTGCAAGTCTCAGGTTAAGACCAAATACACCTACCCTGATTTCGGACTTCCATAGACACATAGTCATACTACCAATGGAATTCCGAGGGGGTCTATCCAGAGCGAAGCTATTTCCCGTACCATCGGTAAAACACAACCTCCTATTACACTTGCATGAGTATCCTATACCCAAATATATGAGAACTATGACGTTTGTGCCCTCACAACGCGCACAGGTGTAATACTAGTCTTTTACGTATTTATCAATGTCCAATCTCGATAATACTCTGACTATGGATATTTAATGATTTATCCTTCGTGGATTGATACTTTCTCATATCATTCTCAATCCAAGAACAAATCATAAGGACCTCCTATCATTTATACATCTTGATGATCTAATCACAAATGATAAGAGAGCAATCTTCTTTGTCACATAGTTAATTTGTACAATAACACCATGATCTGTACAAATAGTGACGCTATGGGTCATAGTTGTCCAATAATCTCCCACTTGGCCTATAGCCAGTCACTCGAGTGTCTGACACCTAAACTATGTACGGTTGGCTCAAACTGCTGAGAAAAGGCTTTCGTCAGCGGATTTGCATGATTATCGTCTGATGCGATTTATACGATCATCACATCGCCACGATGTATGATCTGAATGAATCAGATGAATAGTTGAAGTATGTATCTGGATCGTTGATGAGACCATTAATTCTTTATCCTGTGATGTAGCCTAGCTCAGCTGCTAACAGAACTATATCTAATCTAATTAGACTTATTATCGACCCAATGGCTTCTATTGCTGCCTCAGCTGCAGAAATAACCCGCATTTGTTGTTTATTCGGTAATAGTATCTTGCTTGGAAGATTTCCAGCTCACTGTTTCGTTATTCAAACTGTACAGTACCATTTGCGACTTTTAGTCATTTTTATCGGTTTAGGAAACTTGCAATAGTGATCACAGTCACTTCAAGTTCTCCATCTCCATAGTTTAAGACAGCATCCTTATATCTCTAAGATACTAAGTATGTTCTTAACATCAATCCAATGAATATCACTTGGATTAGCCTGATTGTGAATCCATATGCTCAAAGTGTATGAGACACCAGGTCGCGTACATTTTTCAATGTACGAGTTCTCGGAGAGTTTTAACAACTTTAAATCTATCCCAGTAGATCTTTATTCCTAGAATAAAGGTTGTTTCTCCCAAGAATTCTACGGAGAATTTTCTCGAAAGCCAAGCTTTCGCCGATTATTTTATGGGAATATCATTTCCAAGAAATGACATATTATCATTATTTATAGGACAACCACTGTCAGTGCTCTCCCACTAACCTCCTTATATACACAAGAATCATTTTCGTTTTGAATTAAATCATAAATCATTATGATTACATCAAAACGATAATTCCAAGAATCTAATGCTTGCTTCAATCCATTCATGGATCGAATAACCTGCAAACCTTATCTGCTAGTTTTGGTACGAAAAACCATCAAGATGTTATAAACATCCTCCGAAAGGTTTCCTTTTAAGGAAAGCGATTTTCCCGTTCAGCTGTCATATTTCATAAATGAAACATGCAGCGCAAGCAAGCATTATCCAAATGGATACACCGTAGCAACAGGTAAAAGGTTGAATCGTAATCAACACAATGTTGATAATGATACCTTTCCGCTAAAAGCCTAGCTTTATACGTTGGTATGTTGCCTTCCATGTACGTCTTCCTTGAAGACTTATAAAGTACCAATAGGCACAATGCCTTGCGGTACATCAACTTGTATCCAAACTTGTTGATATACATGGAATCCATTTCGGATTCATGGCACTTTGCCATAATTAGGGAGTCGATACCTTGTATCACTTCCTCATACGTAGTCAGTTCGTGTTCCTCAATAAGATTGACATCTTTTCGAGGTGAGATCAGAAACCCATACCCCAAGTTGTTTTCTGACTCTCTCCGACATACGCGGTTCTTGTGTATTCGAAGATTACTGGTATAGTTTCATCCTTGATGAACTATTTATTTTCTATTAAGATTCGGTGCCTCGAATAGTATTACTTCCATTTTCATCGAGTTTTACTATCCTCCCACTTTCCACTGCATATCGGTATTCCTCTTAGGAAAATCGCATGGCGAGCAATAACTAAATTGTTCTCTTATGAGTTGTATAAGTACTATTTTTTGGTTTCCCTAGGATAACCTACAATTGGCACTTATCCAATTTGGGTTTTAGTTTGGTATCATCCAAACGTATGCCTAGCATACCCAAATCAACATGAATGAGAAACCCGGTTTCGTTCCTTTTCATATCTAATATGAATTCTGTCTAACAGATATTTATGGAACCTTATTCAAAATAAGTATTGCATTGTTTAATGAGTATCCGTTGAAAGAAATGGTAGCTCAGAGCGACTCATGATTAGCCTTATCATGTCCAACAAAATTCGGTTACTCGGTTCGGACACACCGTCATAATGACGTGTTCCGGGAGGATTCCTCATTGAAAGAATATTATACTCTTTCAAGTATTTTAGAAACTTACTACTTAAGTATTTTCATCATGGTCTAACCGTGATGATTTAATACTTTAGCCGATCTGTTTGTCTATTTCGTGTTGAAACTTTAAAAGTTTCAGATTTATGTTTCAAAAGAAACACATAACCATAACGGGATGCCATATCCGTAAAGGTCACGAAATATTCATATCCAGATCTAGCCTAGCTAAACATGGGCCCACTTGCTTCACTATGAACTAGGGCTAACAGATCGGTGGCATTTGCACTTTTACCAAGTAAATAGTGTTTTAGGCACATTGCCCAATAAACTAGATTCGTAGACTTTATTTGATTGGAATCAAATCAGTCCTAGTACCCTCTCTTCGAAAGTGTGGATATACGAGTCTTGTTTAATTGTGTCCCAGACAACAATGCCACAATTAAGTTTCTTCTGATCAAATCAGTTTGAGCTATTTGTTTGTCATGTTATATGTTTGAGATTTATTTATATTCAAAATATAAATAATGTTGTTTCACATCTAATGTGTTTTATCTCAATATCATCTTTATATAATAAAACACTTTAGTGTTCTAGAATATAAAGGTATATCCGCAACAGATTAAACACTGATATAGAGATAATGTATCTAGTCAAACTAGTTACATTATAACAGTTTCCTAATTTAAGTACATACCCGAAGGTAGTTCCTAAACTTAGGTATCTACGGTTAAAATAGCGACTTTCGCCCCATTTCCGATTCGCAGATTAATCTCAAACTGAAGTCAGTATCCTGCTCATAGCAGATTCTGATCATCGGTACATAAATATTTTATGTACCACACTTAGTATTTAAAATCCAATTTCAATACTAGTAGTGAACATATTTGACAAACATATTTAAAGCCGAAGCCTTGCACCGTCTTTAATTCCTTCATGTCTGTCTTGTCCAAACGGCAGTCACGCTTCCGCTTCCGCGATCCCGTTTTCCACAATTTTAGGCAGACATTTTAGGATATGTCATTTATCTTCCCAGAAGATTATAATGATTTTTCCTTTGCCCTTTTCCACATTCCAGAAGCCTTTGGTCAAGCGTCGGTTTCTAGAATATCGAAGTGAGGTGCGCCTTGCGCTACTTGTCTTATTGCAAACTTTGACTTTGTCTCCTTGAGAATAGCCATTAACTCTCCAAGAGTTATTATTGCAATTTTAGTACTTCTAAAATCTAAGTATAGATTTATGAAGATCCTTCAATTTCAGTATCATACTTTAAAGATCTAATCCTTAGTTCTGATTAAGAAATTAAGGAGTCTACTGCGACAAGCTAAATGGATTAAGCACTAAAGTTATCATCACATAAATCTTCCAAAGATTATGCTCTACTATTTGCTTAACTCCGGGCTTAGGCCTAATATGTTATTTTATCAAATAAAGTAACTTATTAGTTTTCAGGACTATCCTGAAACTTTATTCCTAATTTTGAAAATTAAACCATTTAAATACATTTTCCCTAGGATTATGTTTTAAATGTCAATCTTTTAATTTTATTTTGATTTTAATAGTCCAACTATTTAATCAACGATTAAGGTTCTATTTATTATAATGATTACTATAGTCCAACTATTTAATCAACTATAATTTAATTGTTTGAATACAGTCCAACTGTTAATTAAAATAACAATTTAAATATTAGTCCAACTAACATTTAATTTATATGACGAATGATGTTTGTTTGAGCGCGTATGGCAAGTAATTAAATGAATATTGCAAATTCAATTCTTACCTCCCACTATTTTTCGGTTAGCCTCTAACCCTCTGTCGAGTACTCCGGAAACCGTTTTTCCTAGCGGGCTAGGATCCCGTTAAATATCACACAATCTTGACTTTGGCCAACAAATTGTATGATAATTAACTAGGTAGATCTCTAAGATCAATTGGATCCAATCCAATTCCTAGATCCAGTAGGGGGACATCCAAGTCCGAAACATATATCTTATATATCCCAATATATCCAATATTACCTAACCTTTTTCCTCTGAATCAACTAAGCCTTGGCTTTGGCACAACAAACTTAGTGATCCTAGTTAAGAGTGACCCATTGACCATGGAAAGCTTCGTAATCAATATCGGTGGACAAGAAGTGGTCTTGACTTTGGCCAACAAACCACAACTTGGACAAGACACCAATATGGAACAAAGCTCTCGTGATTCAAACACATCCTCGACGGAAAAAGGCCTTGACTTTGGCCAACAAACCAATGCCAGTCTTGGATCTTGAGTAAGAATCACTCAATAGAAGGAAAAACGCTTAATATTTGTGAGGGTTTTTCACATGCAAATTGGCAACCAATTTATTATCTTTGTTAAGGTCTCATCATCACACACCCTTAAACATGCATTCTAAACACATAATAAAGCGCATATGAATAAAATAATAATGATATGCGGATGGATACTTTACACATTGATCTTAGGTCAAATCTCTCTCTTTCCTCTCTCCCGCTAGCACATGTATTACTTCTACGTTACAACTTACACAACTACACTTCTAAAGAAACCTCATTAACATTGAGGGGAATAGGTGAGAAGAGATACAAAGAATAAGAAGGTAATAAGGCTGGACACTCAGGTCCAATTTAATAAATTCAAATTTATTACAACAATTTCTAAAATTGCCCCACCCATTAATATCCATCCGATATACATTATTCATGCATCGCAACCATGTATTCACACAAGCATGTTATCAATCAATCTAATCAAATTAAATAATCTGATAATTAGTGATCATCCATGTTCAAACAACGATTTGATTTTGCTCGAGTCAAACTCGTTTTTGCGAATAAGCACTCAAAGTACGAATTCTCGAATTAAATTAAACTAAAATTAAATCCAATTCAATTTGTATTTAATTCTAATCCATTTATTTAATTCCAAATTAAATACTACACTTTATTTGACGAACCTTTACGACTTAAATTCCAAATTTAATCACTACGGGTCTCAAAGCCCGATTAACGTCCAAAGTCAATTTAATTAAAGTCCAATGGGCTTTCAATTAATTTCTTTAAGGCGTGGACTTCTGGTCAACTCGGGTCAAACCCAATAACCAAAGTCCAATCCGGGAATTACCCCATAAGCCTAGAAATCAATTTAGGCCCATTAGGCCCAATTAAACTTTAAAGGTCCATTAGTCGCATTTGGGCTTTAAGGAAGCAGTTTTGGGCCAATTGGATCCAACCAATTTAGCCTAAACCCAACTTAGTACAACCAAGCCCAATAAGCCCAATAACAACTTTAAAAGCCCAATTTCTAAAATAGGCCCAACATAATTAAATTACAAAAACCCAATTTCACAATTTAATTACATAAAGTGTATAACAATTAATTATCCAAATCAATATTTCCAAAACACCAAATTAGCCTAATTAATCATGCTTATCAACATTAAAACATGTCCAACATATTTTAAACAAAAATCAAACTCAATTTCACATGTTTTAACTCTCGGGAATGGGGTTAATTTATGTCCGATTTGGTTTCAATCCTATTAAAATCCAATACGACATTAAATCAACAATTCCCAATTGATATCAAGTCATCCAATGAATCAAAATCAAAAAATTCAAAGAACCACAAAATAGGGTACCATTCGGCCATGATCAAAAATTTGGGGAAAGTTGATCCAATCAATTTTTCTCCAAATTAGTCATATATAACTCTAAGTTAACATCAAATACATAACCAAACACTCAATTTGACAAAATCATGCTCCAAGCAAAATTACCCAAATTTTAACCCTAAGTCATATTTCATGCTTTTAATCGCTCTGATACCATTGTTTGAAGTTCTACGGTCCCAATGATCGAATAACAAGCAAGAAATAAGTGCGAATACAAATGACGAAGTTGCGGAATACTTACATCGATCGGTTGAGCGACGCGGGAGGCAACAAAAATCCATTTACTGCTCACTGGTGGTCACGTCAGTGGGCTGTGACAGTCCTCCAATTTTCGGCTTTGTGGATCAACCTTCAAGCTCCAAGCTTCGTGATTTGATTCCATGCTCATGGGTGGACTTCCCTATCACCTTCGCATGTCTCTCGGAGTGCTAGCTCTCAAGAAATTAGCCACAAATTTCCCACACTTTGCTTCCCTATGTCACGATTTTTAGGTAGAAAACCAGTGAAGAAATTGCCCCAATGGCGTGAGAGAGAAGAAGAGTTTTTGGCTCCAAAAATGTGAACCAATGAGAGAGAGAGAGTTAATCAAATGTGTTTAGGTTTTTGTATATCTAAAACACAAACCAAAAATTCAAATACCAATTAAAAATGTAAATGTCTTTAAACAACTCCATCAACTCACATCACTCATGAATAGTGACTTACGTCAATCACTCAAAGTGAAAGACATCTATCACTTGATTGACGAATGATGTGACGCTAGATGCGACTAGCGATTTGACGCTTGATTTGACTTACGTGCCGCACTCAATTCGAAATGCGAATGCACTCGCAAACAATCCCGAGCTCGGGTTTGCTAATTCTAAATTAACGAATTTTCCGTTGCGACATAATTAAATGATTATGCCTAGCGAAATCATTATTCATGTCGCTAACGAATTAATTCTAAATTAACTCGTTCGCCCGAATTAAAATCTAATTTTAATTCCACGTCGAAATCCAATTTCGTATAATATATCGAATATATTACTTATCGATTAATTCCAAATTAATCGTTATATCTCTTTAATTGATATTTTATCCCAGATAAAATATCTCCGCAATTAATCCCAGATTAATTTTCTCTCTCATCTAATTAATCCCAGATTAATAAAGTGCGAGTCATACGTCATCGGTGAATCTTCGGGAAGCGACCTATGAGATCCCCGGATATGTTGGCAGTAAATTCGGTCGTCGGACTATCCGAACACGTAAGTACCTAGTACTACGTTTGTACCGATTTACAAGACAAGGTTGGCTTCTAGCAAAGCGCCATGCCTACCCAATTCTCCAGAAATATCCTTACAGGAATATAAGGATCTATATCAGGCGTAGTATACGTAGTATTGTGTATTTCGATCCAGTATCGGATGATCACATGCAAGGCCTGGGGCTGGTACCGTGTATGCCCCGTACGAAACATATATCGGATGACGAGCAACTAGTCTCTTTATTATAGGATAATCATGACCAAGTCATATTATCCCGATGTTTGCAACCCTTTAGAGAACCAGTTATATATCCCTACGCGATCATCATCTCCATATGACTGGAGTGATACTTCCGTCTTGACATCACACCCAACACACTACGATTCTCAATATACCCAGCAGAGGCGTACACAGAACCGGTTAAAGCCCTAGACGACCACAACCAAAGTATATTGATTGTCGCAAGTATTAGCGGTGAAAGTCTCAAGTTAAGACCAAATACACCTACCCTGATTTCGGACTTCCATAGACACATAGTCATATTACCAATGGAATTCCGAGGGGGTCTATCCAGAGCGAAGCTATTTCCCGTACCATCGGTAAAAACAACCTCCTATTACACTTGCATGAGTATCATATACCCAAATATATGAGAACTATGTCGTTTGTGCCCTCACAACGCGCACAAGTGTAACACTAGTCTTTTACGTATTTATCGATGTCCAATCTCGATAATACTCTGACTAGGGATATTTAATGATTTATCCTTCGTGGATTGATACTGTCTCATATCATTCTCAATCCAGGAACAAATCATAAGGACCTCATATCATTTATACATCTTGGTGATCTAATCACAAATGATAAGAGAGCAATCTCCTTTGTCACATAGTTAATTTGTAACAACACACCATGATCTGTACAAATAGTGACGCTATGTGTCATAATTGTCCAAAAAACACGCACAATTCCAAAAGGAAAGACAACAGTTAAGTCTCGAATCTGACTCAAAAAGACCCTGTTTGCCAATTTATAAGAAATTGGATGGGAAGCTTGTCCCTGACGCATAGACGTCAATCAGAAGCCGCTACTTTTCTTATAAATATTATATCATTTTGTTTTTTTTTCCTAATAATTGTAATTTGTTTTGTTGTTTTCTTTTATTTTCTCCGACAGGACCATACCTTTTAGACTATCATGATTTATTTTACTATTAACTAATAATTGTCAATTGGCAGGTACTAGTGCTATTATTTTACTCACCCTTTTCAGGTCTTATAAATTCCTCATCATTGCACTTTTGAAGACCTCTAGAGTAAAACATGGAAGCCATTTCAAGAAGACGAGTTGAAAACATATGTGTGTTTTGCGGTACTAGTGTTGGTACTAAGCCACAATACGTAGAAGCAACACAGGAATTGGGTCGAGTCTTAGCTGCAAGAAATATGCACTTAGTATATGGCGGAGGCAATCTTGGACTTATGAGGATCGTTTCAAAGGCCGTACAAGAAGGAGGCAGTCACGTTTTGGGAATCATCCCAAAACCCTTGGCAGAGGCAAATCTTATTGAACCATCAAACGGAGAGGAACTGATCATGCCAGGTATGTCTGAACGACTGATAGAAATGATTAATCGTTCTGATGTTCTTATTGCTTTGCCAGGTGGCTTGGGCACATTGGAGGAAATTTTTATTGTGCAATCTTGGGCGAACCTGAACATACACCAGAAACCGCTTGGACTGTACAACATTGAAGGATTTTATAATTTTCTTTGTGTTTCTTGATGATGCTCGGAGAGATGGGTTAGTGTCAAAACCTATGAAAGAACTCCTCTTCACTGCCAGAACTGCTCCGGATCTAATTGACCAACTCTTAGCCTATGAACCACAAGTTGACCCTATCCTTTTAAAGATAAATTGGTCTGAATACGATCGTGGTAAGAGGCATCGGATTAATCTGGATCTTAACCTTTAATTTCCTGTATAATTTCGGCTAACCAGGTATTATCTTCTAAACTCTTCTTCTACTGTTTAAGACATTGGGGACAATGTCTCATTTAGGTTTGGGGGAGGGAATTAGTTGATCAGTACCTTGTTTTTTAGTTTGTGTGTTATTTTTTTTTTAGACCAAATTTTTTTCGAAAAATACAAAAAAAAAATTGAAAAATTTTCAAAAATTACAAAAACATTTTGCGTTTTTGTGTTTTTATTTTGACTAAAAATGTGAAATTGGTAAGAGATAGCTGAGTAAGGATTTTTCACTCCTGAGACGTATCTGAAGCCCATTTTCGAAACAAGTTAATTTTTGTTTATTTCCTTTTAAATTATTTAATTTGTAAATTCTCCATAATAGACTAAAATGGATCTTCATATGCTCAGTTGACAGGTATTATCAATATGCATAGTAACATACGGACATGAACTGTAATTGAAAAGTTTGTAATATTCAGTGCTCTAGTTTAATTGAAGGAAGCATCTTAAAAAGTGATGGAGTAAAAAAAAAAATCCGAGATCCGAGTTATTAAGTCTGTAAGGGTGTTTTAACACCTAGTGCCCTAAAACCAACTGGTTTGGGAGTCACTGGCCCAAAGCTCGCTACATGGATCAAAGATGCTACAAAAATATATATATATCTGAAGTCTGAGTAATTAAGTCTGTAGGGGTGTCTTAACACCTGGTGCCCTAAAGCCAACTGGTTTGGGAGTCACCGACCCAACACTCGTTACATAGATGGAAGATATTGTATATAAATAAAAAAAAATAAAAAAAATTCAGAATAATTATTCCATTGCTACAAAAAGGTGTGAATTCTGATAAAACTTTAGGACAAAAATATTACTCTCTTATCAACTGAACTTATGACTATTGTGGGCAAAAATGAGTTGTTTAATATTATGTTGGCTGTGTATATGAAGAATGGTAAAAATAATCGTAGAATTTACTTATTCAGTAATTTAGAAAGAAAGAAAACAACTAGTAACTTGGAGTAGAAGTTTCACCTGAATAGTCACTAACTTATTATTCTCTTTTCGCTTGTCTTTTTGCTTTTGTGTGCATTAGTTTTACTTTCTTTTTACTTTTGTAAAATATTTATGGGTATCATTGCTCACGAGACTACAACTCGTCCACTAGGAAAATGTTGCATACGCTAAATGCAATCGTGATCCCTACGAAAGTGCATTAGTTAAATTTTATTATGTTATTTTATTTTGTGTTTTGCTCGAGGACTAGCAAAATGTTAGGTTTGGGGGTGTGATAAGTGGTAAATCTATCACTATTTCCCACTCATTTAACTTAATATTTTGTATAGTTTCTTGAGTTTTATGAATATTTTGATGTGTTTTGTGTTATTTTGTAGATAAATAAAGTTTCAGGATATTCTGGAGGTGATTTGGAGCAAAACAGTGAAAATTGGCAAAAAAAGGCATTTTGGTAATTTAAGCGCGTCACGACGCGCAAGCCCTTGGCGTCGCGACACCTAACATGCGCCGAACAGTGCTAAGTGCACCGGGTCCACAAATCAGAATCTGAGAAAATTTGACTTTGCTAACGTGCCACGTGTCACCATCACAACCGATCTGCTAACATTCACCGTGCCACGTGTCATCATCCTACGGTGCTGACAGTCGCCATCGCCACGTGTCACTCCACATGTCTGCCACATCATATGTTGACCGAGTCAACATGCCACCTCACCGCCACGTCATCATCAGCCAATCAGGAAGTGCCACGTGTCGCAATTCTATGGTGCTGACAATCACTTTGCCATGTGTCGCCACGTCAACGCCATGTCAGCATCAATTATTGACTGACTTATCCTTATCTGACACGTGGCGGACAAGAATCTGAGCCGACCAATCAGAAGCCGCCACGTGTCATAATAATTGAGATCCAAACACCTTGCCATGTGTCACCTTATCCAGAATCTATAGCCGACGAACCAGAGCGTGCCACGTCGACAAAATGGACGTCGCGACGCGAGCTGGGAGTCGCTACGCGCGACCCTTACTGACGCATATAAATAGAGCGCGAAATTCCAGTTTCAGAGGTACCATTCTCTCTCATTTCTTTGATGTAAAGAGAGAGTTTCTCTCTCTAGTTTCTTTTAATTTTAGTTTTGTAATTAAATTTTAATTACGTTTTGTAATAATAGTAATTTACTTTCTTTACTTTTTATAGTTTTTACTATTCACCATGAGGAGGTAACTTCCCCAGCTAGGGTGAAAGGTAATTCTTTTACTATTACTATTTAGATTAATCTCCCTTAAATATAATATATTCACTATTTAAAATATTGACTTAAAAAGGATACCGCCAGATTGGTCGGTTGGTAATTCATTTTAATCTGGTTTAAACCTGACTAATCAAGGATACCGCCAGATTGGTCGGTTGGTAATAAATTTTCTTACCGCCTATATGGCAGGTTTATTTTGGTTCCGCCTTAATGACTGGTTGGACTTAATTTGACTTAATCAGGATACCGCCTATATGGCTGGTTGGTAATGTTATCACAAGTTTATATATTATATTATGGGAGATATCTAAATTAGTAGTAGTAAAAGTGATTCCTTTCACCTTAGCATTTTATTTTATTGTAATTTACTTTTCAGTATTTACTTTACCGCATTTTTACTTTATGTCTTTTATTTTCAAGTTTTTACTAGCCCTAGTTATGTGTTGTAACTAAATTAGTTATCTGGGGTTGTGATGACTTTTAATATCACCGGTTTATAAGTGGTTAGATTATAGTTTGGGTATTATAAAGATTTATTTATTGAGTCTTAATCTTAATGCTTTTTATTAACTGGCCACTAATAAAATTGATCTGGTAAATCTAAAATGAACTAGACATAGGGATTTTAGGTTTCAGCCTTAGACTTAATAGCCCACGATCTTCCTTGAGGATAGATAACCCTTTAATAGATTTCCTTACAGGATAGACATATACCTGTCGGGCGGGGGTAGCCATAATTGGAACTTAAACTTAATGAATCCAGATAATTTGGTTGACGTAGACATATGGTTCAATTGGGTTAAATTGGGTATTTGTGTCTGACCATCGACATAGGCTTACACATAATTTAGTGTTCCAGGTTAATAAATCAATATATTACCCAACTTTAAGATAATCAGTTCATCTTTAAAATGATATTGGAAGAAATCACAACCCTAGATAGTTTTTAATATTGAATTTTCTTAAAACCTACTTTCGAATAATTTTATTTACTTGTTTTTAAATTTAGAATCGTCACCATTTCAAATCAATCAAACAATCTGTTAGATACTAGTAATCATTTGACCTCATAAAATTAATATTTTAGATATTAAGTCCTCGTGGGATCGATACTTTTTATACTACTTGAACGATACGTGCGCTTGCGTTATACACGTGTGTTTACGCCGGTCAACCAACTTCACACATGCATATTCTTCCTTCTCCATCAACCACAAACAAAAGCCCCAAATTTTCACAAATAAATAAACCCTAGAACATTTCTAAGCATTCAAGAAAACATGAAACTAATCTACAAACTTGGGTTGTTGAAGATTACCTTTTAATCTATCAAAATTCCAAGTTTTCTCTTGAACTTTCTTTGTCTATCTTCTTGGTTTCATCAAATCAAATTTTAGGGCTTATTTTAAGTGAGGGATTCGGTCATGAGGTAAGGAAGAAGATGATGAAAAAATAATTTTTCTTTGTTCTTTATATATGACCGAAAAAATGGGTTTGGGGGGCATTTTGGTCCTTTCAATTTTTAATCAAATCAATCAAACATTAGATTAACCAATCAAAATTGGACAAACAAAGTTTGATTTAAATCATGCCAAGTGTCCCAATTATAAGTCACCATTTATCATAACAATTATGACAAATGGATAAGATTGATAATTTTCAATTATTTAATTATTTAACAAATAAAAAAATAATTAATTAAATAACAATCATATATGTATTTTATTTACATTAAATTGTTGGACAATTATGACCGATAGCATCACTATTTGTACAGAACATGGTGTTGTTGTACAAATTAACTATGTGACAAAGGAAATTGCTCTTTTATCATTTGTAATTGGATTACCAGGATATATAAATGATAAAAGTCCATATGATTAGTTTCGGATTAATACGATATGAGACAGTATTAATCCACAAAGGTTTAATCATTAAAATATCCCTAGTCGTAGTATTATCGAGATTGGACATCGATACTGCGGAATAGACTAGTATTGCACTTGTGCGCGTTGTGGAAGCATAACGACATAGTTATCATATATTTAAGTATTGGATACTTATGCAAGTGTGATAGGAGATTGTGTTTACCGATGGTACGGAAATAACTTTGCTCTGGATAGACCCCTCGGAATTCCATTGGTAGTATGACTATGTGTCTATGGAAGTCAGAATCAGGGTAGATGTATTTGGTCTTAACCTGAGACTTGCATCGCTAATACTTGCGACAATCAATATACTTTGGTTTTGGTCGTCCAGGGCTTTAACAGGTTATGTGTACGCCTCTTCTGGGTATATTGAGAATCGTAGTGTATTGGGTGTGATGTCAAGATGAAAGTATCACTCCATTCATATGGATATGATGATCACGTAGGATACGAAACTAGTACTCTTATGTATTGCAGTCATCGGGATAATATGACTAGGTCATGCTTATCCGATTATAGAGACTAGTTACCAGAGATACGACATATGCTTCATACGGGGCAGACACAATTCCAGCCCCAGGCCTAGCATGTGACATCTGATACTGGATCGCAATACGCAATACTACGTATATATTTATGGAGAATTAAGTAGGCACGGTGCTTTGCTAGAAGCCAACCATATCTTGTAAATCGGTAAAAATGTAGTACTAGGTACGTACGTGTTCGGATAGTCCGACGACCGGATTTACTGCCAACATATCCAGGGATCTCATGGGTCGCTTCCCGAAGATTCACCGATGATGTATGACTCGAACATAATTAATCTAGGATTAATTATAAGAGAGAGAAAATTAATCTAGGATTAATTGCGGAGAGATTTTATCTGGGATAAAATTCTATTAAAGAGAGAGAACAATTAATTTGGAATTAATCGATAAAATAATATATTTGATATATTATACGAAATTAGATTTCGACGCGAAATTAAAATTGGATTTTAATTCGGGCAAACGAGTTAATTTAGAATTAATTCGCTAGCGATGTGAATAGTAATTTTGCTATGCATAATTATTTAATTAAATTTGATTTAATTACATCGCAACGGAAAATTCGTTAATTCAAAATTAGCGAACCTGAGCCCGGGATGAGTTGCGGGCCCACTCGGATTTTGAATCAAGTGGGGCCTACAAGTCACATCACAACTCACATCACCTAGTCACTTTATGTTGATGGGTTTTGGTGGGTTGATGATAACTTTTGGTGGGTTGGTGATAACTTGTCCAACACACCAAATTTGTGTAAGAAATGAATGACTAATACCAAATTTTTGGTATATCATTTAATTGGTTTTAGAAATCAAATAACACAACTTTCCTTCTCTCTCTCTTCTCCCATCTCTCACGCCCAAGTGCAGTTTTTTCCTCCCAAAAAGTTTCTAAGGCTTGGCCGAATTTCAAGAGGGAAAAAGGGAAATAATTTGTTGCAAATTTTTCCAAGTGCTAGCACACTAAAGAGATCATTCAAAGGTGATAGGGAAACCCATCTATGAGCATGGAATCATTCACAAAGCTTGGAGCTTGAAGATCAAACTCAAATGGCTTGGCCGAATCACACAAGGAGGAAAAGCTTGGAGCAGAATTTTTTTTGTGTTCATCGTATCCAAAAGCCGATCAAAGTGAGTATTTCCGCTACTTTACTTTGTTGTATTCGCACATTTCATTGCTTAATAGATCTTGGTTTGACCTAGAAAACCCAACATAAATAAAAAATACATATATTTATGGCATGTGTCAAAATCCCATTTGACAAATAATTAATGTGTATCTAATCGTATTATGTACCAAATACAAATATACAATAATTATTAGCGGAAAAAATCCCTTAATGCATGTATAATCGTTTAACCGATTAAACGATCCGGATTAACTCATTTAATCCAATGAAGTATTATGAATAATCCGTATTATTCATCTCGCGTTGCCCAAGAGCTCAACGAGTACACTTCATATTGTGAGACTCTCTAAGTTTAGGTTTATCCATCATGAAATCAAATTTCGTGTCCATAATCCACCCACTCATGGATTATGACGACCACGGATAATCTCGCTAAACTATGCAAGTAGAGGTCATAGCATACATATAATCCCTCTGTGACAGGCCATCCGTATTATACCTGAGATATAAATGAGAACGTTAAATCTGTTCGGTATAATACAATCGACTTTCAATTTATGATCACAAAATAACACTCGAAACTGGTTTCCGACGTTATACCACGGCCATGGATTTACTAGATCGTAAACACGTGCTGGATGCCTATGCCCTGTACATGGGACTGACATATCCTATCTTGATATGCACTGTATATCATTAGCATAAGTCCACATCCAACAAACAGACGAAGGTCTGATCATGAATAGATCGTTGACGTGAGTGCCATCAAAGTATGGAGGATAGCTCATATATCCACGGTGGTATCTCAAGTCGAATGACTACTATGCTCGCTCAACTCGAGAAGGTTCCTATTGACGTTGGTGTACCATCTATTAGGAAACCTTCAGTGAGTCGTTCAGTGATTTATCAAATAAACACCTACATATCTACACGAGTCTCCCGAGACTCATGGTTCACTAGGATAAACCATCGGACAAAGTCACGATATACGACATGTACTGGTCTCAGCAAATTTTACTAACCGACCTGTGTTAGCAAATCTTGACCATGAACTTTATTTAAGGATATACAACTAATAGTGCGCTTCCCAATGTCAATTACAAATTATGTTGTAACTGCGCACTATACTATAAATCCTATGATCTTTGTCTAATATACACGTATCACTTAACCAGATTCAGTTTCGATCTAATCGTAATCAGATATTTAATCTCAATTAGATCGAATAAGCATATAAAAGATAAGGGTCCTACCATAAAATTAATAATATTATGGAAAATATAATTGCTCGTATTTATGAATCGGACATAAATACGATCCGGATTGGCACTTCGAGCACTAACCCTAACACAATGTCCAAAAATGGGTGTGATTTTTATTAAGGAATGCCCTCCAAGGGGTGCAAGCACACAATCCTAATTGATTAATCTAGATAAAATAAATTTACATTGCTTATAAAAGTTTTTTTTTATTGTTCTTTTCTCTAGATTTAGTTTTGGACTTATATAGTAGCTCAAATAAACACTTCATTAATGCTTGAATGGTTGAATTCCTTTATCTCATGGATTTCTGCTTCTTCTTCTGTCAGCTGTGGCAACTGCCCATGTCGTGCCTCCATGTTACGGTAACTGCTAAGTTATGCTCCATGTTGTGGTGTGTTACTTGCATCAACCGCTATGAACGTGCACTACATACTTCAACTGTCTGGTCATGTTTGTACATTTGTTCCTTGACTCGAGCGTTGTTTCGGCTGCTGGTTGAGAGATTTGGAAGTTAGTTCGATTGAGTGATGCGATGGTTAGGCCAGTTGGGCGATTCGGTTGTTGGGTTGCTTGGGCAATGATTGCGAGTTTTTGTTGTCAACAATCTTCTATTATATTTTTTTAGAAATGTTGGAAACCCTATCACTAAATCACCCGATATCATCCATTAGACAGTAAAGAGAAAACGATCCATTCAAATTATTTGTGCATAATTTACAATTACGCATGTGACTTAAAAATTATGCTAAATTAAAGCTCAAACCAATCATGCCAGTGCCATCATCTATGTGGCTTGACGACTATGGGAATAGTTTAGTGGTTGTCACTTTCTTAAGAGTAAAGCTTGTCTTTAGTCCACATTAAGAGCATTGGATGTGTGATTATCGATGTTTGTATCTACCGAGTGATGAGACATTTCTTCATATTGGTCTCTTTTAATTTGTAAGCTTTTCTTTATTTCTTTATTAGTCTTTAGGGACATAAGAAGTCACACCTAGGTTAACGAAAGTATAGCGTGTACTTCATATATTAATAAAAAGAGATTTTGATGTCCATTCATAAAGAATATTATTATTATTATTATTATTATTATTATTTGTAAAATAATAAGAACTCAATATGAGATAAAAAAAATTTTCAAAACCAAATTATAAAGGTTTTTATTTTCTAGAAAAAGCATGCATGACGTTGGTGGGACCCAATGCACCTTGTTTTAATTTATTTTTTTTTATTTATTTTTTTTTTTTTTTGTTAGGTATTTTATGTGTAAGGTTTTTCTTCTAAATTCTTTTGAGTTGGAGTTTTGATAAAGTGTTTTTGAAAACCTGATTTCTGTTTTTAAATGTTTGTTTTCCTTTGGAATATAAAATGAAAATGGGAAATAATTATACCTATTTTTAAAAGTCTTCGAAAGTCCCATTTTACAGAAAAAATCAGCTAAGCCGCAGGACGAAATTAGCACATAATTGATTTTACATTAAAAACGAAAATCAATTAAAGAAATTAAGTTGAAAATAAATCAAATGGGTACATGGTGAACAGGAAAAGCTCGAGTGATCTCAGAGTCTCTGAATTTTCCGCAGACTGAGAGTGGGTCAGAACTCAGATCTGATCGTTTGCTTTTAAAGTAGCAGAACGTTCCATCCATGCATGCACCCAAAAAATTAAATTACAGAAATGAAATTAAAAAGAAAAAAAGAAATGCACGAATGGGATCTGCTGCTGCGACAGCCACGCAAGTAGCCATGTACCTTCAGGCTGACGTGGCAGATGATGTGAATGTAGAGGTAATAATTTGGGTTATAATTTGTTTATTCATTTGAAAAAATAGATTTATTTAATAAATGAGTTAATTCAATTCAATTAATATAAATTTAAGTTCATTGACTCGTTTATTCGTTTAGGATTAGTTTTATTATTTTTTATTAATTATTATTATTTTTCAATTAAGATTCGATAAATTATAACTAATTATCATAGAAAAATAGTATTATCGATATTTACTGAGATATTTTTAATAAATATATTAATTACATATTTCATATTTATATATTTATAAAGAATTAAAGTAAATAAATTATGATAAATTATGTTATTGAATAATATTATGAGTAGACGAATATTCGTATTTAATTCTTTTTATAAACGAATCGAATACGAATCATAATATCAGGATTCGTTTAAAAAATAAATCGAATATAAATCCTTAAACAAATTGAATATAAATTCGTTAGGGGTGAACACAATTTCGGGTAAACCGCGAACTGCACCGAACCGAACTGAACCGCGCGGCTTGAAAAAATATTTAAAATGATTTTGAACCGCACCGAATCGAACCGCAAATTTCGGGTCGGTGTGCGGTTTTGACCCATGTCAAATCGCGAACCGCCCAAACCGAAAATTTTGACTCGAACTGCTGTACAGGCCAAATTTGGGCCCAGGGATAAAATCGACATTTATTCCACCTGGAGCCCGTTAACAAAATCCAATATTGAAGACAAAGGCTAAAGTCCCGCAGCCCACCTCACAAAGCCCGGACCCATCAAAGTTTGGAATACCAACAGACACCAGTTACGAACTCAGTGAAGATCAGGGAATTAAAGGACGATAATGGAACACGGCGGTTACAAAATCAACAAATCGCGAAAATAATGACTGCATTTAAGGATTCCAACGGGCAAGATATGAAGACTATAAAAGAAAGAAGTCAAGTAATAGACAGGGAGGCCAGATAGAAACCACAACTACATCACATTAGACCGCCCTTTCGGCAAGCTATATAAGATTGAGGTATACTACAAGCCTTGATCTTTTCCCCTTCGACTTAATCACACATTAGCTAACTTGAGCGTCGGAGTGCTTACGGCTTCCACCACACCGGTGGGCAGTAAATCTCTTCCGCTTTACTCTTGTTTTACAGGTTCGCTCACGCCCTAAAGACTCACAATCTCGATTGTGGACCTCAATCGAAATCCGTGTCTACAATTTGGCGCCCACCGTGGGGCTACTGAGCGAACAAATCGAGAATGGCAACGACCAACGAAATACGAGATCCTGTGATGGCACAACTTGCCATGCTCCAAGATCGATTGCAGGCCCTAGAAGAGGAGAACTTGGCAGTGCGGAATTCCAATGAAACCTTACAAAAAAAACTGGACCTATTGTCATACAACCCCCAACAACCCCAAGGCCGAACCAGCAATCCAGACGATTGCAGCAATCCAGTAGCACAGCCCATGTCGGATGGAAGGAACAACAGTCACCAACCGGCTACACAAGATCCAAATTCTCTGATGAGAAGGGAATTGATAGAATTCAAGGAGGCGATTATGTCACGACTTCCGGGGATAAGGCTATCAACCAGAAGGAGCAGGGCCGGAGCGATCTCTGACACCCCGTTCGCGGAGTCCCTCGTGACTGTAGAATTGCCCAGGAAATTCAATCCGCCAGAAATGAGGCAGTACGATGGGTCCACTGATCCAGAGGACCATATTATACACTACAAGTTTAAGATGATGTCAACCGGCTTGTCGCCGAGTCAATGGGAAGCAGGAATGTGTAGATATTTTGGAGAAACCCTCGCCGGACCAGCGCTCACATGGTTCATCAACCTGCCCTACAGGTCAATCGAATCCTACCAGGAATTAGCCGAAAAATTCATGCAACACTTTGCAAGCTCGTGCAAAATAGAGAAAACATCAGACGACCTGAATTCCATACAACAACAGAAGGGGGAATCGCTGAGAAGCTATATGGCCAGGTTTAACCGAGAGAGAATCACCGTCCCGGATCTCCACCAACCCACAGCAGTCGAAGCTTTCCGGAACGATCTACTTTACGATAGTGGGCTGTATAAAAAGTTGACGAAGTTTCGATGCAATACCATGGACCAGGTCATGGCGCGAGCCCACATAGAGATAAGGTGGGAAGAAGATAAAAGAAACCAGAGAAGAGATATCGCAAATCCAGGAATCGACCGAAGGCCCACAATTCCCAGACGACATGAAGAGGAGATCCATTCACACAAAGAGGGAAGGAATAGATCAGGAGGAGAACGTCGTCCGTTCTACAAAAACAATGACAGGCGACCAAGACCATACAAGAACAGAGAAGAATTACCAGTAAGTAAACACAAACTCCCTGATTATAATTTCACTATTTCCCCTGGAGAGCTGGTTTCAGTGCTTAAGAAGATGGGGAATGATGTAAAATGGCCCCCACGTTCAAAAGACCATTCAACAAAAAAAGACACCAGGAAGTGGTGCGAATTCCACAGGGACTACGGCCATACGACAGCCGAATGTGTTGCTCTGAGATTAGAAGTACTGGAACTATTGAACAAAAGGGTTCCTGAGGGACCTGCTAACAGACAAGGGGAAGGCCACCATGTCACGAAGGGATGAAAAAACTAACCAGGGAGAAGATCATGTCCTACCACCCCTATAAATAACACAGTCAACGTTATTTCGGGAGGTTCAGGAATCAGTGGAACTACTTATTCAGCTGCCAAACGACATAAAAGGGCTCTGATCAGTAATGTCTCTCATACTGCTAAGTCTGTAGAAAAAGCCTTCACAGAACTGACCATGGAGTTTCCAAACGATGAAAATTCCCACACCCTAAACCCGCACCACGACGCTTTGGTCATCTCCTTGCAGGTGGCGAATTTCTTGGTCAAACGGGTGTTGATCGACACAGGTTCCTCGGCAAATGTAATTTTCACGAGCGCCCTCACCGACACGGGGACATCTCCAGTTGACTCATGTCGAGTCTAACGAAGCGCCTTCACTCGACTTACACGACATGTCGAGTGACAGAGCTCCTGAACATCAAACTTGTTCAGTCGACACGGGGACATCCCCAGTTGACTCGTGACGAGTCTAATAGATAATTGCCTTCACTCGACTCACACGACATGTCGAGTGACAGAGCTCCTGATCATCAATCTTGTTCAGTCGACATGGGGACATACCCAGTTGACTCATGTCGAGTCTAACGAAGCGCCTTCACTCGACTCACACGACACGTCGAGTGACAGAGCTCCTGAACATCAACCTTGTTCAGTCGACATGGGGACATCCCCCAATAGACTCGTGACGAGTTTAATAGATAATTGCCTTCACTCGACTTACACGACATGTCGAGTGACAAAGCTCCTGAACATCAATATTGTTCAATCGACACGGGGACATCCCCAGTTGACTCATGTCGAGTCTAACGAAGCGCCTTCACTCGACTCACACGACATATCGAGTGACAGAGCTCCTGAACATCAAACTTGTTCAGTCGACATGGGGACATCCCCATTTGACTCATGTCGAGTCTAACGAAGCGCCTTCACTCGACTCACACGACATGTCGAGTGACAGAGCTCCTGAACATCAACCTTGTTCAATCGACATGGGGACATCCCCCAATAGACTCGTGACGAGTCTAATAGATAATTGCCTTCAATCGACTTACACGACATGTCGAGTGACAGAGCTCCTGAACATCAAATCTTGTTCAGTCGACACGGGGACACCCCCAGTTGACTCATTTCTAGTCTAACGTTACGCCTTCACTCGACTTACATGACATGTCGAGTGACAGAGCTCCTGAACATCAACCTTGTTCAAGTCGACCAGAGGACATTCCCCCAATAGACTCCAGACGAGTCAAACATGTCAACATTGTCACTCGACTCAAAATTACATGTCGAAAGAAAATGTCCCTAAACCATTTTACAAACAACCTCGTCGAGTCAGATAAACCATTTTAAAGACGTGTCGAATCTCCCAGGGACACGCTTCAGGAAATCCCTGTCGTATCAGGGAATTGGTTGCTTCATTCTTTTCGGAACGACCTGTCAAGTGGAAAGATTCCTGAACCTCGTTTCTAGTTCGTACAGCTAGAGACTCCACCCTCACGCGATTACAGAAGAAAATGGCCCCCAAACCATCGTCAGATTCAGACGACCAAAACGTCTTATACAGTTACCTATGATAATTAGTTGAGCAAACGACATGCTGGATAAAGATACTCTCCAAGTCAAAAGACATCAAGACTTAGAGAGTAGGGGACAAACTGTACAGGCCAAATTTGAGCCCAGGGATAAAATCGACATTTATTCCACCTGGAGCCCGTTAACAAAATCCAATATTGAAGACAAAGGCTAAAGTCCCGCAGCCCACCTCACAAAGCCCAGTCCCATCAAAGTTTGGAACACCAACAGACACCAGTTACGAACTCAGTGAAGATCAGGGAATTAAAGGACGATAATGGAACACGGCGGTTACACGGTCAACAAATCGCGAAAATAATGACTGCATTTAAGGATTCCAACGGGCAAGAGATGAAGACTATAAAAGAAAGAAGTCAAGTAATAGACAGGGAGGCCAGACAGAAACCACAACTACATCACATTAGACCGCCTTTTCGGCAAGCTATATAAGATTGAGGTATACTACAAGCCTTGATATTTTCCCCTTCGACTTAATCACACATTAGCTAACTTGAGCGTCGGAGTGCTTACGGCTTCCACCACAACGGTGGGCAGTAAATCTCTTCCGCTTTACTCTTGTTTTACAGGTTCGCTCACGCCCTAAAGACTCACAATCTCGATTGTGGACCTCAATCGAAATCCGTGTCTACAACTGCTTCCCGAACCGCCTAAACCGTCGACCTGCGTTCAAATTAAATATTATTTTATATTTTTCTTCTTCTTTAACTATGAAAATTAAGATATTTAATGATCATATAAAAATATGTAATGAATAAATGAAAATTATGTAATTTTTTCTTCAATTATAATGTGAAAACACACAAAATTTTCTTTAAAAAATTATAATCCAAACCGCCGACCCGAATCGCCCAAACCGCTAAACCGCCAACCCGAACCGCCACGGTTTTCCTTATCAAATTTGCGGTTTCATTTTCTAATTTCCCAAACCGTCAACCCGCGCGATTTGAAGTAAAAAATGAAAAAACCGCCCCGAACCGCACCGCGAACACCCCTAAAATTCGTCAACTTGATTGATTTAAAATTTGATATAAATTCGATTTATTAATTTATTTTAGCACCACATCGTGTGAATGATCGCTTTCTTTCTTGCATTTGGGCTTTATAGGTTGCTTGTAAGAATAGAGGAAAGAAGAGACTTTGTCTTGACAAATTCGGGAAAGTGGGTTCCACCAATCTAGCTGTATATCATGTTTCTGATGATGGGATGGACGGACAAGATGGGTACGATTGGCAGTGGCAAGAAAGACAAAAAGCTTTTTTGTTATGACAAAAATGTTTTTTTTTTTTATTTTTTTTTTATCACCCAATTCCAATGTCGTTCTCCTTTTTTTCATTATTATTATTTGTATCATTTTTATATACTCCATATTTAAAACTCTAAGGCTGTGTTTGGTGTATTAAATTATGGTACATTGAGTACTTTATATTGCATTAATTAGTATTATTGACGGGTGATTTTCGTTCCAGTGACAGTTTCAGGATAACGCTCCCGGGACAATCCTCCTCTAATCGTGAATTTGTTTGATTATAGGGGACCAAAAGCAAATGTAGCAAAAGACAAGACAAACACAAAATCGACAAAGAGGGTTTACGTGGTTCGGTAGAGCAAATCCAGCCTACATCCACGGGCATAAAGTGAGGTGTGACTTTTTATTACCAATCCGAGCTCGACCGACCTGTTTTTCAGGGGGTCTAAAGAAAACCGAGCTGTTTGTTTTCTTTTTTTGGTGTTTCTTACAAACAATGCATAAATGAAATTTTTTCCAACCCTTACAAATAAGATTACCCTCCGGTATATACTAAGGAAAATACAACACTATTCCAATATCTCTTTGATGTCAGTCAAACGGATTTCTGGTGGATTGATGGGCTTTCTGCCCCAACTTCCTCGCTGACAGCAAATCTGCCATCTAACTTCCTGTCACATCACGTCGTTTTATATAATGACACACTTTAACATTAATAATGACAACCTATAAAGATCTCGAGTGGTGATACATGTCAGAGGGAAAAGTCCAAACTATCCCGATCGTGCGTTGGTGGTCATGAGGTCAAACTACTCCTGACCCGTCCCAAAATATCCGAGCTCATCATCCCGATTCAGGAGAAATGAGGGTACCGAACCGGGCTTCCGGGCAAAAGTGGTCGGTCTCGGCTATGAGGTTGTCGGCCTCTGGGAACTGAATCGGTCTGTGTCATCTGGTCGGCCATATCCGGGGAACCCGGGGCCGAACATCATGTCTGGCCAGGGAGTAATCAATGCCCTCTGAACACTCACCCCTTCAATAGGAGACAATCTCATCTCTGCCCTTGCTGAATTGTTCTAATACTTTGTCACAAAAATCACCGCCAATATCTTTCCCCTAGTTCTCGGTTTCAAGGAGTGTGCGAGTTGGTATCGGGAACTATAAAATCAAAGGTGTGCTGACCAACTTGTTGGTAGCCGGCTCCTAAAACAATATGGAAAATGTTGGAGTTCTACGGTCCCAAGGATCGATTATCAAGCATAAAAACTAAGTGTGAATACATCGAAGAAGTTGCGGAATACTTACATCGAGCGGTTGAGCGATGCGGTGAAGAACAAAAATTCTTTTTCTGCCCTTTGAGAAGCTCGGCAGTGAGCTGTTCCTTGCTCCTCCATTTTCGGCTTTAGTCCTCCATGCAAGCTCCAAGCTTTGTGATGAAATTTCATGCTCACATGTGCGGTTCCCTATCACCTTCGCAAGACCAAATGTGTGCTAGCACTCTTGATTTTTGCCACAAAAATCATCAATTTCATCCTCTCTATTCTCGGCATGGAGCTGAAACAGAAGAGAAAAATTCTTCCCTTTGTGGGCGTGAGAGAGAGGAAGAGAAAGTGAAGAGAGAGAGTTGTTTTTTGGTTATAATATATTAAGTGTATCTAATACATTCTTTTATTTAATTCAAAATCAAAATAAAACATATACAAATTATTAAAATAACAATATATGTCATTCAACTTTCAAAAATCTTTCCAACAACTCCAATCTACTATTCACATCACTCAATCAATCAATTGTCACATCACTCAAAGTGACATGTGATTTAACGCTTGATGTGAATAATGATTTGACGCTTGATGTGACTTGCGTGCCGCACTTGAATTCGAAATGCGAGTGCGCTCGCAAACACTATCGGGCTCGGGTTCGTTAATTCCAAATTAACGAATTTTCCGTTGCGACGTAATTAAATGATTATGCCTTGTGAAATCACTATTCACGTGCTAACGAATTAATTCTAAATTAACTCGTTCGCTCGAATTAAAATCTAATTTTAATTCCGCGTCGAAATCCAATTTCGTATAATATATCGAATATATTATTTTATCGATTAATTCCAAGTTAATCGTTTTCTCTCTTTATATGATATTTTTATCCAGATAAAATATCTCCGCAATTAATCCCAGATTAATTTTCGCTCTCTACTAATTAATCCCAGATTAATAAAGTGCGAGTCATACGTCATCGGTGAATCTTCGGAAGCGACCCATGAGATCCCCAGATATGTTGGCAGTAAATCCGGTCGTCGGACTATCCGAACACATAAGTACCTAGTACTACGTTTTTACCGATTTACAAGACAAGGTTGGCTTCTAGCAAAGCGCCATGCCTACCCAATTCTCTAGAAATATCCTTACATGAATATATGATCTATATCACGCGTAGTATACGTCGTATTGCATATTTCGATCCAGTATCGGATGTCACGTGCTAGGCCTGGGGCTGTAATTGTGTCTTCCCCGTACGAAGCACATATCGGATCTCTGGTAACTAGTCTCTATAATCGGATAAACATGACCTAGTAATTTTATCCCGATGACTGCAGTACATAAGAAACCAGTTCCGTATATTACGTGACATCATCTCCATTATGACTGGAGTGATACTTCCATCTTGACATCACACCCAACACACTACGATTCTCAATATACCCAGTAGAGGCGTACACATAACCGTTTAAAGCCCTGGACGACCAAAAACCAAAGTATATTGATTGTCGCAAGTATTAGCGGTGCAAGTCTCAGGTTAAGACCAAATACACCTACCCTGATTTCGGACTTCCATAGACACATAGTCATACTACCAGGAATTCCGAGGGGGTCTATCTAGAGCGAAGCTGTTTTCTGTACCATCGGTAAAACACAACCTCCTACTACACTTGCATGAGTATCCTATACCAAATAGAAGAGAACTATGCCGTTATGCCCTCACAACGTGCACAAGTGTAATACTAGTTTTTTACGCATTATCGATGTCCAATCTCGATAATACTCTGACTAGGGATATTTAATGATTAAACCTTCGTGGATTGATACTGTCTCATATCATCTCAATCCAGGAACTAATCATATGGACCTGTTATCATTTATACATCTTGGTGATCTAATCACAATGATAAAGAGCAATCTCTTTGTCACATAGTTAATTTGTACAACAACACCATGCTCTGTACAAATTGTGACGCTATGGGGCCATCAATCTCCCCCCCACTTGGCCTATAGCCAGTCACTCGAGTCTCCTACACCCGAACTATGTACGGGTCGCTCAAATTACTGAGGAAAGGCTTTCGTCACGGATTTGCATGATTATCATCTGATGCGATTTATTCGATCATCACATCGCCACGATGTATGATCTGAACGATCAGATGATATCGAAGTATATATCTGGATCGTTGATGAGACCATTAATTCTTTAGCCTGCGCTGTAGTCTAGCTCAGCTGCTAACAGAATTATATCTAATCTAATTAGATTTATTATGACCCAGAAGGCTTCTATTGCTGCCCCAACTGCAACAATAATCCGCTTTTGTTGTTTATTTGGTAACAGTATCTTGCTTGGAAGATTTTCAGCTCACTGTTCCGTTATTCAAACTGTATAATATCGTTTATTGCGACTTATAGTCGTTTTTATCGGTTAGGAAACTTGCAACGGTGAACCCAGTCACTTCAAGTTCTCATTCTCCATAGTTTAAGACAACATCCTTATTTCCTTTAAGATACTTAAGGATGTTCTTAACATCAATCCAATGACTATCACTTGGATTGGCCCGATTGTGACTCCATATGCTCAAAGCGTATGGGACACCAGGTCGCGTACATTTATTTCAATGTACGAGTTCTCGGAGAGTTGTCAACAACTTTAAAATCTATCCAGTAGATCTTTATTCCTAGAATAAATGTTGTTTCTCCCCAAGAATTCTACGGAGAATTTTCTCGAAAGCCAAGCTTTCACGGATTGTGTTTTATGGGAATATCATTTCCAGAAATGACACGTCATTATTATACAGGATATCAATGTCAGTGCTCTCCCACTAACCTCCTTATATACACAAGAATCATTTCCGTTTTAAATTAAATCATACACCATTATGATTACATCAAAACGATAATTCCTATAACCCGATGCTTGCTTCAATCCATCCATGGATCGAATAACCTGCCAAACCTTGTTTGCTAGTTTTGGTACGACAAAACCGACAGGATGTTGTAAACCATCCTCCAAAAGGTTTCCCTTAAGGAAAGCGAGTTTCCCGTTCAGCTGTCATATTCATAAGGAAACATGCAGTATTAGCAAGCATTATCCAAATGGATTTACCGGGGCAACAGTAAAAGGTTGAATCGTAATCGACACAATGTTGATAACGATACCTTTTTGCTACAAGCCTAGCTTAGTACGTTGGTATGTTGCCTTCCATGTATGTCTTCATAGAAGACTCATATAGTACCAATAGGCACAATGCCTTGCAGTACATCAACTAGTGTCCAAATATAGTTGGTACACATGGAATCCATCTCGGATATCATGGTACTTTGCCATAATAGGGAGTCGATACCTTGTATCACTTCCTCATACGTAGTCAGTTCGTATTCCTCAATAAGATTGACATCTTTATGAGGTGAGATCAGAAACCCATACCCAGGTTGTTTTCTGACTCTCTCCGACTTACGCGGTTCTTGTGTATTCGAAGATTATTGTTTAGTTTCATCCTTGATGAACTATTTATGTTCCATTAAGATTTGGTGCCTGGAATAGTATTACTCCGATTTTCATCGAGCTTTACTATCCTCCCACTTACCATTGCATATAGGTATTCCTCTTAGGAAAACCGCATGGCGAGCAAAAATTACATTGTTCTCTAGTGAGTTGTATAAGTATTATACTTTGGTTTCCCTATTGATAACCTATAATTAGGCACTTATCCAATTTGGTTCAGGAATGAGAAACCCAGTTTCTTTCATGTTCATATCTAATATGAAATTTGTCAAACATATTTTATGGAACCTTATCAAAATAAATTTTGCACTGTTTTTGGTATCCGTTGAAGGAAATGGTAGCTCAGAGCGACTCATGATTAACCTTTCATGTCCAATAAAATTCGGTTTATCCGTTCGGACACACCGTCAAATTGACGTGTTCCGGGAGGAGTCCTCATTGAAAGAATACTATACTCTTTCAAATATACGAGAAACTTATTGCTTAAGTATTTTCATCATGGTCTAACCGTGATGGTTAATACTTTAGCCGATCTGTTTGTCTTATTCGTATCGAAACTCTAAATGTTTCATATTTATGTTTCAAAAGAAACACCATAACCATACGCGATGCCACATCCGTAAAGGTCACAAAATATTCATATCCAACTCTAGCCTAGCTAGACATGGGCCCACTTGCTTCACTATGAACTAGGGCTAATAGATCGGTGGCATTTACACTTTTACCAAGTAAATGGTGGTTTTAGGCACTTTGCCCAATAAACTAGATTCGTAGACTTTATTTGATTGGAATCAAATTTGTCATAGTACCCACTTTTCAAAAGTGTGGATTTACGAGTCTTGTTTAATTGTGTCCCAGACAACAATGCCACTTTTAAGTCTCATAGATCAAATCAGTTTGAGCTATTAGTTTTGTCATGTTATACGTTTGAGATTTATTTATATTCAAAATAAAATACTGTTATCACATCTAATGTGTTTATCTCAATATCATCTTTATATAATAAAATACTTTAGTGTTCTAGAATATAAAGGTAATACCCGCAACGGGTTTAAACCTGATATAGAGATAATGTTTCTAGTCAAACTAGTTA
Organism: Zanthoxylum bungeanum; assembly: GCA_019454045.1. NCBI lineage: Eukaryota > Viridiplantae > Streptophyta > Magnoliopsida > Sapindales > Rutaceae > Zanthoxylum > Zanthoxylum bungeanum. The sequence continues at coordinate 180,712 of SKCR01028367.1, forward strand.
CATTTAACAGTTTCCTAAGTTAAGTACACACCGTAAAGGGTAGTTCCTAAACTTAGGTATCTACGTTTAAAACAGCGACTTCGTCCCGTTTTAAATTTACCGATTTTACATCTCAATTGAAGTCAGTATCCTGCTCATAGCAGATTCTGACACTTCAATACATATTTATGTACCACACTAAGTATTTAAAATCCAATTTTAATACTAGTAGTAAACATCTTTATGACAAACATATTTGAAGTCAAAGCCTTGCTCATTTTCAATTCCTTCATGTCTGCCTTGTCCATACGGCAGTCACGTTTCCGTGTCCCCGTTTGCCACAATTTAGGCAGACATTTTGGGATATGTCTTTTAACTTCCCAGAAGATTATAATGATTTTACCTTTGCCCTTTTCCACACTCCAGAAGCCTTCGGCCTAGCCTTGGCCTTCTGGGATGTTTGAAGTAAGGTGCGCCTTGCGCTTCTTGCCTTATTGCAAACTTTGGCTTTGTCTCATTGAGTATAGCCATTAACTCTCCAAGAGTTATGTATTGAAATTTTAGTACTTCTAAAATCTAAGTATAGATTTATGAAGATCCTTCAATTTCATTATCATACTTTAAGGATCTGCTCCTTAGTTTTGATGAAGAAATTAAGGAGTCTATATGACAAGTATAATGGATTAAGCACTAAAGTTATCATCACATGAATTTTCCAAAGATCATGCTCTACTGTTCGCTTAACTCCGGGCTTTGGCCTAATATGTTATTTTATCAAATAAAGTAACTTATTAGTTTTGAGGACTATCCTGAAATTATTCCCAATTGAAAATTAAACCATTTGAATACATTTTCCCTAGGATTATGTTTTAAATGTCAATCTTTCAATTTATCTTGATTCTAATAGTCCAACTATTTAATCAACGATTTAGGTACTATTAATTATAATGATTACTATAGTCCAACTTTTTAATCAACTATAATTTAATAGATTAAATTCAATTATATTGATTACTATAATCCAATTATAAAATCAAATATATTAAATTAGTTAATTCAAATATATTGGTTACTATAATCCAATATATAATCAACTATAAATGAATAGTTTGAATACAGTCCAACTGTTTTATTTAAAACAACGATTTAAATATTAGTCCAACTAACATTTAATTATTTGACGAATGATTTGTAATGAGTGCGTATGGCAAGTAACTAAACAAATATTGCAATTTAATACTTGCCTCCCACTATTTTTCGGCGAGCCTCTAACCCTCTGTTGAGTACTCGGGAAACTGTGTTTCCTAGTGGGCTAGGATCCCGTTAAATGTCACACAATCTTGACTTTGGCCAACAAATTGTATGATAATTAACTACGTAGATCTCTAAGATCAATTGAATCCCATCCAATTCCTAGATCCAGTAGGTGGACATCTAAGTCCGAAACATATATCTTATATATGCCAATATATCTAATATATTCCCTAACCTTTTTCCTCTGAATCAACTAATTCCTGGCTTTGGCACAACAAACTTAGTGATCCCAGTTAAGCGTGACCCATTGACCTTGGAAAGCTTCGTAATCAATGTCGATGGATAAGAAGTGATCTTGACTTTGGCCAACAAATCAAAACTTGGACAAGACACCAATATGGAACAAAGCTCTCGTGATTCAAACACATCCTCGACGGACAAAGGCCTTGACTTTGGCCAACAAACCAATGCCCGTCTTAGATCTTGAGTAAGAATCACTCAATGGAAGGAAAAACGCTTAATATTATTTGAGGGTTTTTCGCGTGCAAATTGGCAACCAATTTATTATCTTTGTTAAGGTCTCATCATCATACACCCTTAAACATGCATTCTAAACACATAATAAGGCGCGTAAATAAATATAATAATGATATGCGGAAGGATACTTAACACATTGATCCTAGATCAAATCTCTCCATTTCCTCTCTCCCGCTAGCACAAGTATTTACTTCTACCCGTTACATAATACTTCTAAAGAAACCTCATTTACATTGAGGGGAATAGGTGAGAAGAGGAATAAAAAGAGTATGGGGGTAATAGGCTGGACACGCAGGTCCAATTAATAAATTCTAATTTATACATACAACAATTCCTAAAATTTCCCCACCCATCTAATATCCATCTGATATACATTATTCACGCATCGCAACCATGTATTCACTCAAGCATGCTATCAATCAATCTAATCCAATTAATTAATCTGATAATTAATGACCATCCAATTTTCAAACAACGATTTGATTTTGCGCGAGTCAAACTCGTTTTCGAATAAGTACTCAAAGTACGAATTCTTGAATATATTAAACTACATAATTAAATCCAATTCAATTTGTATTTAATACTAATTCACTATTTAATGAAATATTACAAAAAAATTACACTTTATTAACAAACCTTACGACTTAAATTCCAAATTTAATCGTTACGGGTTTCAAAGCCCGATTAACATCCAATGTTTAATTAATTAAAGTCCAATGGGCTTTCAATTAATTTCTTTAAGGCGTGGACTTTTTGGTCAACTTGGGTCAAACCCAATAACCAAAGCCCAATCAAGGAGTAACCCCGTAAGCCTAGAAATCAATTTAGGCCCATTAGGCCCAATTAAATAATTAAGGTCCATTAGTCACATTTGGGCTTTATGGAAGCAGTTTTGGGCCCAATTGGATCCAACCAATTTAACCTAAACCTAACTTGGTACAACCAAGCCCAGTTAGCCCATTTACAACTTTAAGCCCAAATCCAATTTAAGCCCATTTAATTAAACTACAAAAATTCCAAATTTCATATTTAATTAAACAAAGTGTAATGCCATAATTAATCACCCAAATCAATATTTCCAAAAAACAATTAGCCTAATTAATTATGCTTATTAACATTAAAACATGTCCAACACATTTTAACAAAAAAAATCAAACCTAATTCATGCTACACAAGTCTCGGCAATGTGGGGTTTTAATGTCCAATTCGGTTTCAATCCAATTGAATTACAAATCAACATTACCCAACATGATTCCAACTCATCCAATGATTAAAATCAAAAAATCACCAAGACATTAGGGTAGTAGTGTATTCGGCCAAGCCTCACATTTTGGGGAAAATTGTCCCAAACCAATTTTCATGAAATTGATCAAATCAAACTTCAATTCAACATCATTTAAGCATACTTAATCATCAAATTTCATCAAATCATGCTCAAACACATTTTACCCAATTTTAACCCTAAAATATTTTCATGCTCAACCTTGCTCTGATACCATTGTTGGAGTTCTACGGTCCCAAGGATCGATTATCAAGCATAAAAACTAAGTGCGAATACATCGAAGAAGTTGCGGAATACTTACATCGAGCGGTTGAGCGATGCGGTGAAGAACAAAAATTCTTTTTCTGCCCTTTGAGAAGCTCGGCAGTGAGCTGTTCCTTGCTCCTCCATTTTCGGCTTTGGTCCTCCATGCAAGCTCCAAGCTTTGTGATGAAATTCCATGCTCACATGTGCGGTTCCCTATCACCTCCGCAAGACCCAAATGTGTGCTAGCACTCTTGATTTTTGCCACAAAAATCATCAATTTCATCCTCTCTCTATTCTCGGCAGTGAGCTAAAATAGAAGAGAGAAATTGCTGCCCTTTGTGGGCGTGAGAGAGAGGAAAGAAAGTGAAGAGAGAGAGTTGTTTTTGGTTGTAATATATTAAGTGTATCTAATACAATTCTTTTAATTTCAAAAATCAAAATAAAACATATACAAATTATTAAAATAACAATATATGTCATTCAAGCTTTCAAAAAGCTTTCCAACAACTCCAATCTACTATTCACATCACTCAATCAATCAATTGTCACATCACTCAAAGTGACATGTGATTTGAATCTTGATGTGAATAATGATTTGACGCTTGATGTGACTTGCGTGCCGCACTTGAATTCGAAATGCGAGTGCGCTCGCAAACACTATCGGGCTCGGGTTCGCTAATTCCAAATTAATGAATTTTCCGTTGTGACGTAATTAAATGATATGCCTAGCGAAATCACTATTCACGTCGCTAACAAATTAATTCTAAATTAACTTGTTCGCCCGAATTAAAATCAAATTTTATTTCCGCGTCGAAATCCAATTTCGTATAATATATCGAATATATTTTTTTATCGATTAATTCCAAGTTAATCGTTTTCTCTCTTTATATGATATTTTATCCCAGATAAAATATCTCCGCAATTAATCCCAGATTAATTTTCTCACTCTACTAATTAATCCCAGATTAATAAAGTGTGAGTCATACGTCATCGGTGAATCTTCGGGAAGCGACCCATGAGATCCCCGGATATGTTGGCAGTAAATCTGGTCGTCGGACTATCCGAACACGTAAGTACCTAGTACTATGTTTTTACCGATTTACAAGACAAGGTTGGCTTCTAGCAAAGCGCCATGCCTACCCAATTCTCTAGAAATATCCTTATAGGAATATATAATCTATATCAGGCGTAGTATACGTCGTATTCCATATTTCAATCCAGTATCCGATGTCACGTGCTAGGCCTGGGGCTGGAATTGTGTCTGCCCCGTACGAAGCACATATCGGATCTCTGGTAACTAGTCTCTATAATCGGATAAACATGACCTAGTCATTTTATCCCGATGACTGTAGTACATAAGAGAACCAGTTCTGTATCCTACGTGACCATCATCTCCACTATGACAGGAGTGATACTACCGTCTTGACATCACACCCAACACACTACGATTCTCAATATACCCAGCAGAGGCGTACACAGAACCTTTTAAAGCCCTGGACGACCTAAAACCAAAGTATATTGATTGTCATAAGTATTAGCGGTGTAAGTCTCAAGTTAAGACCAAATACACCTACCCTGATTCGGACTTCCATAGACACATAGTCATACTACCAATGGAATTCGAGGGGTCTATCCAGAGCAAAGCTGTTTTCCGTACCATCGGTAAAACACAACCTCCTACTACACTTGCATGAGTATCCTATACCCAAATATATGAGAAGTATGCCAATATGCCCTCACAACGCGCACAAGTGTAATACTAGTCTTTTACGCATTATCGATGTCCAATCTCGATAATACTCTGACTATGGATATTTAATGATTAAACCTTCGTGGATTGATAATGTCTCATATCATCTCAATCCAGGAACTAATCATATGGACATTCTATCATTTATACATCTTGGTGATCTAATCACAAATGATAAAAGAGCAATCTCCTTTGTCACATAGTTAATTTGTACAAAATACGATGATCTGTACAAATAGTGACGCTATGGGTCATAACTAACTGTCAAACAGAAAACTTCATTGGCAACCAATCAGGTCATCCCCGACATCTTTATGTGCTCCATCCTCGCCTTGATTATGATCCACTCGGTGGGATGTAACCCATTCCTGAGTTAACAATACACATGGCTCCGGCGGGACAAACCCAGCCGTGAGCTGTGTGGAACAGATAGCATCGGCGAAAAAAAATCCAGCCCCGAGCTGGTGGAACAAATAACATCGGCGGAACATATCTAGCACCGAACTGGTGGAACAAATAGCATCGGCGGAACGAATCCAGCCCCAAGTTGGTGGAACAGATAGCATCGACGGAAAGAATCCACCGCCCCGAGTTGGTGGAACAGATAGCATCGACGGAATGAATCCAGCCCCGAGCTGGTGGAACTGATAGCCTCAGCGGGACAAACCCAGCCCCAAGCTGGTGGAACAGATAGCATCGGCAGAACGAACCCAGCCTTGAGCAGGTGGAATAGATGAGACTTAATCACGAAGGAAGAACTTCAACCTCTGAAGCTCTACGGATCCCGACGCATGCGTCCCTTTACCGGACATCGGCAAAAATAAAAGGTGGAAACAAGACAAGGTTAGCACACCGGAGGTGACTTAGCACACAATCCACACAGACCCAAAAATAACAACTCGGTGCCCCGAGGCAGCGTCCTGCCTGGAGCTTTCCAAAACAAAATTCTGAACCTTACAATTCAGCGTCCCGACTAGCAGGGTTACATATCGGTGAGGGCGGCTGTAGGCACTATATTTTTTCATGTAATTCCCTATGATAAGTCTCATTTAGAGGCACTACCTTTTAAGTCGCAGAAGTCGCATGAAACGGTCGTCGGAAGGGAAAAGTCAGAAATCAGTATTTGTTGGATTTCATTCGCTTGTTTAGCTTCGGGTTCGCTTGTTAGACTTCCGTTTTAAAAAACAATCTTAGCCCAAATCCCCGCAAGACACACACCAAGCCACACACCACCACACACAACACCAAGCCCACCAAATAACCAAACCCACGCCCAAAGAAGGACACCCACACGCCCAAGCCCAATAAAACACATCCAAAAATAACAAAACACATATTTAACACGGTGAAATTAAAACAAATCAAATCAAATCTAAATAATCACATACCTAATCAAAACAAATCAAATATATGATCTTCCTAATCAAGCCAAATCTTGTCCCTAATTAAATATATGCTTTCCTTGTGTGACACTAATAAATATATCCTCTATAATTACACAAATCCATTCATATTCAACAAGGATTAACCCTAGCCTTTGTCTATAAAAAATAACACAAAACCCTAAAACTCCCTTGGCTCTCCACTCTCACGGCAAAAACAAACAAAAGAATAAACCATAGCAATCCTCTCTTCTCTTCATTCTCTCTTCGCACGTACCTCTGGCATTCTCTCTCGATAAGAAACCCTAACTGCCGACAACTAGAGACCGACTTAACACAGGCCACTCACCCATTACTCAAACATCAACAAAGACCCTAGAGAGATCAACTAATTCAGCACAAAACAACTTCAAAACCACCAAAGCAACCCTCACCGATTCAACAAACAATAAACTAAAACTAACCCTCACCGACATGACCAAACAACACCTGCAGCCCAGTACATGAAACAAGACACAAGAACACTCAAAAACCCTAAGCCGAACTGCTCTCCACATACAGGAACCATCCAAACAAAACAACACATGCACCTAAGGTTAGACACTTGACACTCACGCAAAACACGTCCCTTAAGCCATGTACACATTCGTTGACTAAACACAAATCACGGCCCTTTCACTCTTGACCGACGCACTTAATAACGCACACTAGCCATCCACAACTCCTTCACTTAACAAGCCCTCATATAGCCCCCAACTTCACGTAAAAAGCCCCTCCACAAACTGCCTCGTTTCACGCCCACAAACAGCCTCATAGACTATCCCGAAACTGCACCTAAACTGCGGCCCCAATACCCCTAAAAATCATAAAAATAGTCCCTTAATACAGTAAAAACAGTGACTAAAAAAAGCAGCAAAACAGTAGCAAAACGGGGAAAAAACAGCAGCCCAAACAGCAAAACAGCGAGGAAAGAACGTGAACCAGTGAACCGGAAGAGTTGCGAAGTGTTAACCCTTCCGACGGCCTTGTGACGCACTTCCAAGAGTCGACATAAAAGGTTAAACCTAAGGGCACCTTTCTTATTTAATTTCATTCATCTTTAATTATTTATTGATTTCCTTTGCATGAGAGTCGTTGGTTAATGTGTGTTATGGCCATTGGATGAATGGAAAATGTGTCGTCTTTTATGGTATATCGGATGGAAACCCAGACGTAAATTCCATAGCCGAATCCGAATGAACGGTAGTACGGTCTGTACTTGGGAAACAACCTCCACGTACCACTTGAGCAAACGACACATCTTTCACTTTATTTTATCTTGTTTGTTTATTATTCGCATTTTATATTCCGTCTTTTACTTTCCGCACGTTACTTGCTTGTGTATTGATGATATAGTGCACATGGGCTTAATATGTTAGTCTAAAGTTTATCTATTTGAGGGAAGAAAAGTCTAAAAGGCTACCTTTACGACAATATTTTGCCGTGCTGGACGAATTATGTTTGGTTGAATGTGAGATATGTTCAATCAAGTATACGAAGTCCTATATTGTTGTCTTTATTTTATATGCATTGTAATGTAATGCGCATGGGCTTAGTATGTTGGTCTAAAGGTTCTCTATTTGAGGGAAGAAAAGTCTAAAAGGCTACATTTACGACAATACTTTGCCGCGCCAGACGAAGTATGTTTGGTTGAATGTGAGATATGTTCAATCGAGTATACGAAGTCCTGTATTGTGGTCTTTATTTTATATGCATTGTAATGTAATGCGCATGGGCTTAGTATGTTGGTCTAAAGTTCTCCATTTGAGGGAAGAAAAGTCCAAAAGGCTACCTTTACGACAAACTTTGCCGCGCCGGATGAGGCGTGTTTGATTGAATGTGAGATATGTTTAATCGAGTATACAAAGTCCCATATTGTTGTCTTTACTTTCTATGTATTGTGATGTAATGCGCATGGGATTAGTATGTTGGTCTAAAGGTTCCCTATTTGAGGGAAGAAAAGTCTAAAAGGCTACCTTTACGAGAATACTTTGCCGCACCTTTTATTATTCCGTTATTTACTTTTTGTATGTCATCTCCTTGCATAATCATGCATCATATTGCATGGCGCATGGACAAATTTTTAGTGTTCCTAGAAATGCCAAGGATCTAATAAGCAAGAAAAGGTGTTCATAAATTTATTATAAGTTGCGGAATTACTTACATTGAATGGATTTGAGCTTTTAAAATTTTGAATGAAGATCTCCAAGATCTAACCTTTGTGTTGATTCCAAGCTTTGATTTGTTTGAATGAAGATCTCCAAGATCCAACCTTTGTGTTGATTCAAAGCTTTGATGTTTGAATGAAGATCTCCAAGATCCAACCTTTGTGTTGATTCCAAGCTTTGAGTTGGTTTCCCTATCACCTTAGAAGACTTCTTGAAGTGCTAGCTTTGTTGATTTTTCCACAAAATCAAAGAGAGGGAGACTAGAGGTTCACGCCCAAGCATTAGTGTATTAGGGTTTGCTTTTTGTCAAGTGTTGTGTAATGAGAGAGAGAGATGCCTTTTGGTAAAACCAATTTACCCTTTTCACCGAAACAAGGTGGTTGGGTAAATGGTTTCACCAAAACCATTCCAAGGTGGTTGGAAAGTTGGTGGCTTGGCATAAATTCCAACTACCCTCCCAACTACCACATGTTAAGTGGGCCCCACATTTGAATTCAAAATTCAAATGGATTCTACGAATGTTTTCCGCGGCTTGAATCTGTTTAATCTGATTAAACGAATTTCCGTCGCTAAATAATTAAATCTAATTTAATTAAATGACGACGCCTCGTAAATATATTACGAATGCCGTTACGAATTAATTCTAAATTAATCCATTCGCTCGTATTAAAGTCCAACTTTAATTTTGTAATGAAATCTAATTCCGATTAATACATCCGATATATTAATTTTAGACCATGCAAATAAATTAAATAGAAAAATCTAATTTAACTATTAAATTTATTTCACCGATTAATTCTAAATTAATCGCGTTCTCTCTCTTTCGAACACATTTAATCCCAGATTAAATAAAGCCTCAATTAATCCCAGATTAATTTTCTCTCTCTAAATTAATCCCAGATTAATTCTAGTTTAAGTCAACTGTCATCGGTGAATCTTGGGAAGCGACCCAAGAGACCTCTGGATATGTTGGCAGTAAATCCGGTTATCGGACTATCCGATTAACTGTGTACCTCGTACCACATGCTTACGATTTACAAGACATGGTTGGCTTCTAGCAAAGCACCGTGCCTACCCAATTCTCCAGAAATATTCTTACTGGAATATACAATCTATGTCAGGCGTAGTATAGTATAGTAGTATTCTGTTGCGATCCAGTATCGGATGTCACGTGCTAGGCCTGGGCTAGAATTATGTCTGCCACGTACGAAGCACATGTCGGATCTCTGGTAACTATTCTCTATAATCGGATGAACATGACCTAGTCATATCATCCTGATGACTGCAGTACTTAAGAGTACTAGTTCCGTATCCTACGTGACATCATCTCCACTATGACTGGAGTGATACTTCCGTCTTGACATCACTACCAATACACTACGATTCTCAATATACCCAGCAGAGGCATACACAGAACCGGTTAAAGCCCTAGACGATGAAAACCAAAGCATATTGATTGTCGCAAGTATTAGCGGTGCAAGTCTCAGGTTAAGACCAAATACACCTACCATGAGTTCGGACTTCCATAGACAAATAGTCATACTACCAATGGAATTCCGAGGGGTCTATCCAGAGCGAAGCTGTTTTCCATACCATCGGTAAAACGTAACCTCCTATTACACTTGCATGAGTATCCAATACCCAAATATATGAGAACTATGCTTTTGTGCCCTCACAACGCGCACAGTGTAATACTAGTCTTTTACGCATTATCGATGTCCAATCTCGATAATACTCTGACTAAGGATACTTAATGATTAATCTTTCGAGGACTGATACTGTCTCATAACATCTCAATCCAGGAACTAATCATAAGGACCGATTATCATTTATACATTTAGGTGATCTAATCACAAATGATAAGAGTGCAATCTCCTTGTCACATAGTTAATTTGTACAACAACACCCTGATCTGTACAAATAGTGACGCTATGGGTCATAATTGTCCAAAAATCTCCCACTTGGCCTATAGCCAGTCACTCGAGTGTCATACACCCAAACTATTTACGGTTCGCTCGAACTGCTTAGGAAAGGATTTTGTCAGCGGATTTACGTGATTATCGTCAGATGCGATTTATTCGATCATCACATCGCCACGATGTATGATCCGAACAAATCAGATGAATAGTCGAAGTATATATCTGGATCGTTGATGAGACCATTAATTCTTTAGCCTGTGTTGATGCCTAGCTCAGCTGCTTTCAGAACTATATCTAATCTAATTAGATTTATCATCGACCCAAATGGCTTCTATTGCTGCCTCAGCCGCAACAATAACCCGCATTTGTTGTTTATTCGGTAACAGTATCTCGTTTTGAAACACTAACCTCCTTATAAACACAAGAATCATTTCTCGTTTTGAATTAAATCATAAACCATTATGATTACAACAAAATGATAATTCCAAGAACCTAATGCTTGCTTCAATCCAAACATGGATCGAATAAACTGCAAACCTTGTTTGCTAGTTTTGATATGACAAAATCGTCAGGATGTTGTTAACATCCTCCAAAAGGTTTCCTTTTCAGGAAAACGATTTTTAGTTCAGCTGCCATATTTCATAAATGAAACATGCAGCATTAGCAAGCATTATCCAAATGGATTTAACGTGGCAACAGGTAAAAGATTTCGTTGTAATCAACACAATGTTGATAACGATACATTTTCGCTACAAGCCTAGCTTAGTACGTTGGTATGCTGCCATCCTCGTATGTCTTCCTTGAAGACTTATATAGTACCAATAGGCACAATGCCTTGCGGTACAACAACTAGTCTTTAAACATAGTTGGTATACATGGAATCCATTTCGGACTTCATGGCACTTTGCCATAATGGGGAGTCGATACCTTGTATCACTTCCTCATACGTAGTCAGTTCGTCTTCCTCAATAAGACTAACATCTTTATGAGGTGAGATCAGAAACCCATACCTCCCAGGTTGTTTTCTAATTCTCTCCGATTAACGCGGTTCTTGTGTATTCGAAGATTGTGGTACAGTTTCATCCTTGATGAACTGTTTGTGTTCCATTAAAGAATCGGCGGTGCCAGGAACAATATTACTCTGATTTTTTTTTTATCGAGTTTTACTTTCCTCCCACTTACCACTGCATTTAGGTATTCCTCTTAGGAAAACCGCATGGAGAGCAATAATTAAATTGTTCTCTTGTGAGTTGTATAAGTACTATACTTTGGTTTCCTTAGGACAACCTACAATTAGGCACTTATCCGATTTGGGTTCTAGTTTGGTATCATCCAAACATATGCCCAGCATCCCAAATCTTCAGGAGTGAGAAAACCCAGTTTCTTTCCTATTCATATCTAATATGAAATTTGTCAACAGATTTTCATGGAACCTTATTCAAAATAAGTATTGCACTGTTAAATGCTTATCCTTTGAAGGAAAATGGTAGCTCAGAGCGACTCATGATTAACCTTATCATGTCCAACAAAATTCGGTTTCTCCGTTCGGATACACTGTCAAACTGACGTGTTCCGGGAGGAGTCCTCATTGAAAGAATACTATACTCTTTCAAGTATTTGAGAAACTTATTGCTTAAGTATTTTCTATCTCGGTCTTACTGTGACGGTTTTAATACTTTAGCCGATTTGTTTGTCTACTTCATGTCGAAACTCTAAAAGTTTTCGATTTGTGTTTCATAAGAGACACATAGCCATAACGTGATGCCACATCCGTAAAGGTCACGAAATACTCATATCCACCTCTAGCCTAGCTAGATATGGGCCCATTTACGTCACTATGAACGTGGGCTAACATATCGATGGCACTTACACTTTTACCAAGTAAAAGGTATTTTAGGTACTTTACCTAATAAACTAGATTCGTAGACATCATTTGAATGGAATCAAATCCATCCTAGTATCCACTCTTCAAAAGTGTGGATATACGAGTCTTGTTTAATGTGTCTCATACAACACTGCCACAAATAAGTCTTATCTGATCAAATCAGTTTGAGCTATTTGTTCGTCATATTATATGTTTGAGATTTATTTATATTCAAAATATAAATACTGTTATTCATATCTAATGTTTTATCTCAATATCATCTTTATAAAATAAAACACTTTAGTGCTCTAGAATATAAATGTATACTCCAACGAGTTATACTCGATATAGAGATAATGTTTCTAGTCAAACTAGTTATATATAACAGTTTCCTAATTTAAGCACACACCCAAAGGGTAGTTCCTAAACTTAGGTTTCTACGGTTAAAACAGCGACTGTTGTCCCATTTCCGATTCACAGATTAATCTCAACTGAAGTCAGTATCCTGCTCATAGCAGATTCTGCACATCAATGCATATTATGTACCACTTTTAGTATCTAAAATCCAATTTTAATACTATTAGTGAACATATTTATGACAAACATATTTAAGTCAGAGCCTTGCTCGTCTTCAATTCCTTCATGTCTGCTTTGTTCCATACGGCAGTCACTCTTCAGTGATCCCATTTACCACAGTTTAAACAGACATCTTGGGATATGTCATTTGTCTTCCTAGAAGACAGTAATGATTTTGCCTTTGCCCTTTTCTATATCCCAGAAGCCTTTGGCCAAACCTTGGGTTTCTAGAATATCGAAGTAAGGTGCGCCTTACGCTACTTGACTTATTGTAAACTTTGGCTTTATCTCATTGAGAATAGCCATTAACTCTCCAAGAGTTATTAATTGCAATTTAATACTTCTAAGATCTAAGAATAGATCTATGAAGATCCTTCAATTTCTTCATCATACTTTAAGGATCTAATCCTTAGTTCTGATTAGGAAATTAAGGAGTCCTTTTGACAAGTATAATGGATTAAGCACTAAAGTTATCATCACATGAATCTTCCAAAGATCATGCTCTACTATTTGCTTAACTCTGGGCTTAGGCCTAATATGTTATTTTATCAAATAAAGTAACTTATTAGTTTCCAGGACCATCTTGAAATTTTATTCCCAATTTGAAAATTAAAGTCGTTTAAACACATTTTCACCTAGGATTATGTTTTAAAGACTAATCTTTCAGTTATCTTGATTCCAATAGTCTAACTATCCAATCAATGATTTCGGGTACAATCTAATGTAATGATTACTATAGTCTAACTATATAACTAATTACAATTTTACTGGTTAAAATCAAATATATATTGATTACTATAATCCAATTATATAATCAACTATAAATGATCGGTAAAATTAAAGTATATGATTACTATAATCCAATTATATAATCAACTATAAATGAAGGGTAAAATTCAAATATATTGATTACTATAATCCAATTATATAATCAACTATAAATGAAGTAGTTTGAATACAGTCCAACTGTTTAATTAAAACAACAATTAAATATTAGTCCAACTAATATATTTATAAATGAATTATGACGAAAAATGAAATGAGCGCGTATTGGCAAGTATCTAAACGAAATTTGCAAATTTATTACTTACCTCCCACTATTTTTCGGCGAGCTTCTAACCCTCTGTTGAACTCGGGAAACCTTGTTTCCTAGTGGGCTACGATCCCGTTAAATAACACACAATCTTGACTTTGGCCAACATATTGTATGATACTTAACTAGGTAGATCTCTAAGATCAATTGGATCTCATCCAATTCCTAGATCCAGTAGGTGGACATCCAAGTCCGAAACATATATACAATATATATGCCAATATATCCAATATATTTTCCTAACCTTTTCCTCTGAATCAACTAAGCCTTGGCTTTGGCACAACAAGTTTAATGATTCTAGTTAAGCGGGACCCATTGACATGGAAATCTTCCTAATCAATGTCGATGGACAAGAAGTGATCTTGACTTTGGCCAACAAATCATGACTTGGACAAGACACCGATATGGAACAAAACTCTCATGATTCAAACACATCCGCAATTGACAAAGTCTTGACTTTGGCCAACAAAGCAATGCCAACTTTGGATCTTGAGTAAGAATCACTCAACGGAAGGAAAACGCTTAATATGTTTTGAGGGTTTTTTCGCGTGTAAATTGGCAACCAATTTATTATCTTTGATTAGGTCTCATCATACACCCTTAAGCCTGCATTCTAAAAGCATAATAAGACGTGATAAATAAATTAATAATGATATGCGGATGGATATGTCACAAATTGTTCCTAGAACAAATCACTCCATTTCCTCTCCCCGGCTTAGAACTATTCTAACTTCTACCCAATTACATAATACAATAAAGAAACCTCATTAACATTGAGGGGAATTGGTGGAGAAGAGAATACAAAGAGTAAAGAGATGAAAGGCTGGACACGCAGGTCTAATTTAGTAAATTCTAAATTTATTACAACAATTTCCAAAATTTCCCTCACCCTTATAATATCCATCCGATATACATTATTCATGCAATTCATTCATGTATTCATACAAATCATGTTATTCAATCAATCTAATCCAATTAATTAATCTTTGAATTAATGACCATCCAATGTTCAAACAACGATTTGATTTGCGTGAGTCAAACTCGTTTAAGAATAAATACTCAAAGTAAGTATTCTTGAATTATATTGAACCACAACTTTAAATCCAATTTATTTTTATTCAATACTAATTCCAAATTAAATATTTACACTTATTATAAGCCTTAAAGACTTGGATTCCAAATCCAATCTTAATGGGTCTCAAAGGCCCAATAACATCCAATGTCATTTTCATTAAAGTCTAATGGGCTTTTAATTAATTCTTAAGGCATGGGCTTTGGCCATAATGGGTCAAACCCAAAATTCCAAGGCCCAATAGGAATCACCCTATTGCCTACAAATTAATTTAGGCCCAATTAAATTCTTTAAAGGGCCAAGTGATGTATTTGGACTTTATGGAATTGATTTTGGGCCCAATTGGATCTAATCCAAAATTCCAAAACCAAACTTGGTCAAACCAAGCCCATAAAGCCCAAATACACACTTTTAGCCCAATTCATAATTTAAAGGCTTATTAACATAATTATAATATTCCAAATATCACAATTATTTTAATTAAAGTGTATTAGCCATGATTAGTTAATTAAACTCAATATTTCCAAAATACCAATTAACTTAATTAATCATGCTTAATCCATCAATTTATGCTCAACACAAATTGAAGCCAAAACACATCATTTCATGCTCAACATGCTCTTGAATTTAACATAAACATTATTGACTTGATTCTAATCTAATCAAACCAACAATCAACATTTAATCATGCATTTAAACACATCCAATGATGTTATAAAAAAAATAAAATGCAGTCCACTGCACTGTACCATTCGGCCAAGCAAGGGAGATTTTAAATTTTTTTATCCAATCATTTATTTCAAATCTAATCATGCACAACTCTAAGTTAACATATTCTAAGCATGATCAAAACATCAATTTGAAGAAATCATATTCAAAACACAAAAGCCCCAAATTTTAGTCTCATGAACCCTAAAATTTTCATGCTTAAAATTGGCTCTGATACCAATGTTAGTGTTCCTAGAAATGCCAAGGATCTAATAAGCAAGAAAAGGTGTTCATAAATTCATTATAAGTTGCGGAATTACTTACATTGAATGGATTTGAGCTTTTAAAATTTTGAATGAAGATCTCCAAGATCCAACCTTTGTGTTGATTCCAAGCTTTGAGTTGTTTGAATGAAGATCTCCAAGATCCAACCTTTGTGTTGATTCCAAGCTTTGAGTTGGTTTCCCTATCACCTTAGAAGACTTCTTGAAGTGCTAGCTTTGTTGATTTTGCCACAAAATCAAAGAGAGGGAGACTAGAGGTCACGCCCAAGCATTAGTGTATTAGGGTTTGCTTTTTGTCAAGTGTTGTGTAATGAGAGAGAGAGATGCCTTTTGGTAAAACCAATTTACAATTTTCACCTAAACAAGGTGGTAGGGTAAATGGTTTCACCAAAACCATTCCAAGGTGGTTGGAAAGTTGGTGGCTTGGCATAAATGCCAACTACCCTCCCAACTACCACATGTTAAGTGGGCCCCACATTTGAATTCAAAATTCAAATGGATTCTACGAATGTTTGTCGCGGCTTGAATCCGTTTAATCTGATTAAATGAATTTCCGTCGCTAAATAATTAAATCTAATTTAATTAAATGACGACGCCTCGTAAATATATTACGAATGCCATTTACGAATTAATTCTAAATTAATCTGTTCGCTCGTATTAAAGTCCAACTTTAATTTCGTAATGAAATCTAATTCCGATTAATACATCCGATATATTAATTTTAGCCCATGCAAATAAATTAAATAGAAAAATCAAATTTAACTATTAAATTTATTTCACCGATTAATTCTAAATTAATCGCGTTCTCTCTCTTCCGAACACATTTAATCCCAGATTAAATAAAGCCTCAATTAATCCCAGATTAATTTTCTCTCTCTAAATTAATCCCAGATTAATTCTAGTTTAAGTCAACTGTCATCGGTGAATCTTTGGGAAGCGACCCAAGAGACCTCTGGATATGTTGGCAATAAATCCGGTTATCGGACTATCCGATTAATTGTGTACCTCGTACCACATGCTTACGGATTTACAAGACATGGTTGGCTTCTAGCAAAGCACCTTGCCTACCCAATTTTCCAGAAATATTCTTACTGGAATATACAATCTATGTCAGGCGTAGTATACGTAGTATTCTGTATTGCGATCCAGTATCAGATGTCATGTGCTAGGCCTGGGGCTGGAATTATGTCTGCCCCGTACGAAGCATATGTCGGATCTCTGGTAACTAGTCTCTATAATCGGATGAACATGACCTAGTAATATCATCCCGATGACTGCAGTACTTAAGAGTACTAGTTCCGTATCCTACGTGACATCATCTCCACT
Organism: Zanthoxylum bungeanum; assembly: GCA_019454045.1. Lineage (NCBI taxonomy): Eukaryota > Viridiplantae > Streptophyta > Magnoliopsida > Sapindales > Rutaceae > Zanthoxylum > Zanthoxylum bungeanum. The sequence continues at coordinate 198,191 of SKCR01028367.1, forward strand.
ATGACTGGAGTGATACTTCCCTCTTGACATCACACCCAATACACTACGATTCTCAATATACCCAGTAGAGACGTACACAGAACCGGTTAAAGCCCTGGATGACCAAAACCAAAGCATATTGATTGTCGAAAGTATTAGCGGTGCAAGTCTTAGGTTAAGACCAAATACACCTACCCTGATTTCGGACTTCCATAGACATATAGTCATACTACCAATGGAATTCCGAGGGGTCTATCCAGAGCGAAGCTGTTTTCCGTACCATCGGTAAAACACAACCTCCTATTACACTTGCATGAGTATCCAATACCCAAATATATGAGAACTATGCTATTGTGCCCTCACAACGCGCACAAGTGTAAAACTAGTCTTTTACGCATTATCGATGTCCAATCTCAATAATACTCTGACTAGGGATATTTAATGATTAATCCTTCGAGGACTAATACTGTCTCATATCATCTCAATCCAGGAACTAATCATAAGGACCTCCTATCATTTATACATCTAGATGATCTAATCACAAATGATAAGAGTGCAATCTCCTTGTCACATAGTTAATTTTTACAACAACACCATGATCTGTACAAATAGTGACACTATGGGTCATAATTGTCCAACAAAAATCAAGTTGGATTAAGGGTCCTCCATTTCAAGAGATGAAAAGCCTAAGGGCTACCTCTGCCACGATGTTTTGCCGCGCCGGACAAAGCACCTTCGATTGAACGTAAGATACGTTCAATAGGACACTTGAAGTCCTATATAGATGTGGGCATATATTGCATCTCTCTTTTTTCACCTTTATTGTCTATCTTCTTTTGAATCTCATCATGGCACGTTTATTTTAGTGTATAATTTCCTCTTTAATTATCTTTTTACCTTATGCACTTAATTGCCTCTCTTTAATATGCATGCTTGTACAATTATTATTTATTTGCGTCTCTGTGTTTATCAATATATATGTTCATGAAATATATGCTTGCCGTTATTCCAATTTATTTTTTATGTATGAACTTAGAATAGATTATCCTTGGAAATATATGTTGCTTAGGCTTGGTTAGATAATTGTACAAATCCTTTCATTACAAGTGGCATAAGTAAGGGACCATTCCGAACCCAACGGTTTGAGGTCTTCCCTTGCGAGGGGTGAGTGCAACCTTAAATCATTTCCCGGTTCACACCGGATGGCGACTCCATGTTATTTCTCCGATTTAGTTCCCCTGCGGGCTACTCTCTACTCCCCGATCGGGCCGTTTGTCCGGAACAACATCACCGATTTTTATGTCCTACAGTCTGGCGACTCCACTGGGGATAGAGAATTGGCCCCGAAATAATGCCTTGTAATGTTTGTGATTTGTGCTTTAGTTAAATGTGTCTATCGTGGTTTGAAGTGGTTTAATCAAAGGCATTGTTAATGCTAGGTGATGGTTTGGTTTTCCTTCATTCACTACCTTTCTATAAGGAAAAGCTGTGACGGCACCTAGGTAATCATTACCCGTAGCTCGTTGTGACAGACCAATTTGGAGGACTTGTTGTTTATTCCTATCACCAAGGCGATAAGAGCCTAAGAGACTTGGGTATTTAAGAGAGTTCGCTCCACCCTCTCTCCGGGGAATCTACAATGGGAAATCCATTTGACAATTAGTCACACACCATAACTCGTCGGCACGTACCTTAAGGTATAAAAAATATGCGCTCACTTGGTCGCTCGAACCCTTGTGTGGGGAGTCCTAGTTATGGGCAATCCTTCGCCAGCGGGAGCCTTTGTCTACACTCTCATAAATCCACACGTGGACCATAGTTATGTGACCAATAGAACTATCTCCTTATGCTTGTGTTTAGGGACCATCATCATTTGGATTCAGTTGGACTTCTTGTTAGAAATGCGAACTTATTGGGCCATTTAAACTGGGATGAGTTCGTATTTTATGAGAAATTGGGTTAAAGTTTCTAAAATGCCGATGGGCCACTCTGTAGAAATTGTTTCTTTATGCTCATGCTTAGGACCATCATCATTTGGACTCAGTTAGACTCCTTGTCAGAAATGCGAACTTATGGGTCATTTAAACTGGGATGAGTTCGTATCTTATGACAATTGGGCTAAAAGTTTCTAAAATGCCGATGGGCCATCCTGTGTTTGGGCCCCTTATTATTTGAAGTTGTTCAGCCATGTTATTGCAAAGGTGTAAACCTGTTGGGCCTTTTCAACTGGGACAAGTTTGCACCTCGCATAGTATGATTGAATGCTTTAAAATGATAATGGGCCGACTTATATATTCCATGCATCGCACGCATCTCATGCATACATGCATCATGTTAACCCCTATATCTTAAAAGCCATCATAGATATCCGTTGGGTTAGGAAAGAAAGACTTGTCAAAAGGTGTTTAACAAACATAGATATCGGGAAAAGGAAACTGAGAAACAGAAAACCTTACGGCAAGGATAGAGAGACAAGCGAATGGTATTTAGTTGAAATGATTAAGAAAAGAAGAGGCTCAGAAAGTAATGGAAGAAATACATGCCGGGGTATGTGGACCGCACATGAATGGGTTGAATTTGTCTCGCAAGATTGTAAGACAAGGTCTACTGGTTGACCATGGAGGCAGACTGTGCAAAGCTGGTAAAACAATGTCATGATTGTCAAGCACATGGTAATATGAACCATCTGCCTCATAGAGAGTTACACGGGCTATCAGAGCCATGGCCTTTCTCAGCATGGGGAATTGATATGATCGGGGAGATTCAACCGAATGCATCGAATAGACATCGCTTCATAGTAATGGCAGTGGACTACTTCTCAACATGGGTGGAAGCCGAGTCATTTCGCAATGTTACAGCAAAGTGGATTGCAAAATTCATAGTTTGGAACATCATATGTCGGTATGGGATGCCGCATCATGTAGTGACAGACAACAGAGTTAAGTTTCAAGGAGAAACGAATGTGATGCTACAGAGATAAGGGATTGGACATCACCTTACAGACCACAGGAAAATGAGACAGTCGAGGCAGCCAATAAGATAGTGAAGAAGATATTAGCCAAGATGACAGAAAACTGCAAAGATTGGGCCAACAAACTACCATATGCCATGTGGGGTACAGAACATCAGTGAGAATAGCAACATGAGCCACGCCTTACTCTTTGGTCTATGGAATAGAAGCGGTACTGCTAGTGGAAGTTGAGATACAGTCCTTGAGGGTATTAGCAGAAACAGAGTTACCTGAACAAGAATGGGCCGCATAGAGATTTGAACAGTTAGCACTGCAGGATGAGAAGAGAATGAAGTCCTTACATCACATGCAGATATATCAGAAAAGGCTGGCCCGAGCATTCAACAAGAAGGTGCGCCCTACTAAGATCAGAAAGGGTGACTTGGTACTTAAGCAGTCAAGGCCGTCGACGACAGATTTGAGAGGAAAGTTCAGACCTAACTGGGAAAGACCTTATATAGTGCAGAAAGTAATGGAAAATGGGGCAGTGAGACTGTCAGATTTGGAAGGGAACGAGTTCACCGAGCCGATCAACGTGGACAGATTGAAACAGTACTTCGCTTGAGAAAGAGAAGACCTGGCAGAAGACCTAACCCAACGGGATAAGGAATTCATCCTTGCATGCATACACGTAACATACTTGCATTCTTTTTGTGTTTTGTCTGTTCTATGTCTACAGGTTTCTGGTAAAAGAGAACCGAACCCCAAAGGGGCGACTGGAGACACGTGTAGGCACACGGCGCCAAGGAGCACGATGCGGCTCTAACGCACCAGAAACAGGGAGTACCTCTAAACTTGCATACGTACGCATCACTTGCACGAGTTTTTATTCTGTTGTTTTGTTTGTGTTCGCAGGTCTCGAAGAAAATAAGGGAAAACAGCAAAGCACAAGCAAGTTTAAAGCAAACAAACAATATCAGCAGTTTTCAAAGAATGAATCCCAGAGCGCGAAGCCCACATTGTCAGCGGTTGAAAAGAAGAATTCCGGAAAAGAGAGAAGTCTTTGATGGTTAGGCATATGTCCGATGATGACACTGTTTGCTGTAGAGAAAAACCTTAGAAACGATAAGTGCAAGATGTGCTCTCATCCGGTATTCTGAATAGATTGATCTCAACTAGACTCACGAGCACTTGATTACTGGATCTCAATAGTAGAAGCCTGAGTAGTTGGCAAGATGACTAGTCGAAGAGATGGTGGATCAGTGAATGACCGTTTGCCTGGATGTCCACCATGGTTTACTTATGCTACGATATGGTTGGAAACAAAGAGAAGTCTCTAAAAAGAAAAGAAAAAAAAAATAGACCGCCTATAACCGATAAGCGTAAAGCTACCTATGGGTGAGTATTAGGACCACCATGAGGAGAAATGCTACCTTAAAGGGTAGGTGGGTCAAAAAAAAATGAAAAGAAAGAAAAGAAAAAGACAAAAGAAAAAAAGAAGACCATATCATGTTGAGTATGATGAAGTAATCACAGGGCGTGATCAAGACATCTAGGTTGGTTAAACCCACCGATCCAACTTTCCGAGACAAAATCATCGAGTTGGCTTACTTAAGGGTGAAGCTACGAAAGAGCCTTAGCACAAACACATTGGGAGTCTAGTTCAGATCACTCATTCAGACGATCGAATCTGAGTGTATTAAGTACTTTGAAGGTTCTCTGGTTTTGACACGAAGCATTCGTTGAGGATGAAATATGTTTAGCTATCAGGATTATCTCGTGAGAGGCAGTACAATATGTCGAAATGAACCATCACATCACTAGTATCAGTCTTGCCGGGTATGGTACTCTGGGGGCGAGGCCCACATCAGCATCAGTATCAGTCTTGCCGGGTATGGCACTCTGGGGGCGAGGCCCACATTAGCATCAGTATCAGTCTTGCCGCGTATGGCACCCTGGGGGTGAGGCCCACATCAACATCAACATCAGTTTTGGGGATGAGTCACGGGGTCGTGACCCACATCATCAGCAGTTTTGGGGATGCGTCCCAAGGTCGTGACCCACATCATCAGTAGTTTTGGGGATGCGTCCTAGGGTCGTGACCCACATTGTCAACGTTATCGGGATACGTCCCAAGGTCGAGGCCCTCGTTATCAGTTGCAGTTATCGGGATGCGTCCCAAGGTCGTTGGCGCCATGTATCATCAGTTTTGGGGATGTGTCACAGGGTCGTGACCCACATTGTCAGCGGTATCGGGATTCATCCCAAGGTCGAGGCCCCCGTTGTTGGTTACATTTATTGGGATGCGTCCCAGGGTCGTTGGCCCCCTACATCATCAGTTTTGGGGATGCGTCCCAGGGTCGTGAACCATATTGTCAGCAGTATTGGGATGCGTCCCAGGGTCGAAGCCCCGTTGTTGGTTGTAGTTATCGGGATGCGTCCTAGGGTCGTTGGCCCCCTACATCATCAGTTTTGGTGATGCGTCTCAGGGTCGTGACCCAAATTGTCAGCAGTATTGGGATACGTCTCAGGGTCGAGGCCCCCGTTGTCGGTTGTAGTTATTGGGATGCGTCCCAAGATCGAGGTCCACTGCGTCATCAACTCAGCACGAAGCAGCAGGCAAGTCAGGTGGCAGCTGGCGAGCCAGATAAGTAAAAATGCATTGCACAACTTTGATAGGATTGTCATTGTCACACACTGCACAAGTCCCATCAAATTGGGGGCGACTGTAGGCACTGCATTTTTTCATGTAAGTCCCTATGATGAGTCTCATTTAGAGGAACTACCTTTTAAGTCGCGGGAAACGGACGTCGGAAGGGAAAAGTCAGAAATCGGTATTTTGTTGGATTTTATTCACTTGTTTAGCTTCAGGTTCGATTGTTGGACTTCCGTTTTAAAAAAAATCCTTAGCCTAAACCCCCGCAAGACACACACCAAGCCCACACACCACCACACACACACCAAGCCCAATAAAACACATCCAAAAATAACAAAACACATATTTAACACATGGTGAAATTAAAAAAAATCAAATAAAATCTAAATAATCAAATACCTAATCAAAACAAATCAAATATATGATCTTCCTTGTCCCTAATTAAATAGATGCTTTCCTTGTGTGACACCAATAAAATATATCCTCCATAATGACACAAATCTCATTCCTATTCAAACAAGGATTAACCCTAGCCTTTGTCTATAAAAAATAACACAAAACCCTAAACTCCCTTGGCTCTCCACTCTCACGGAAAAAACACAAACAAAAAAATAAACCCTAGCAATCCTCTCTTCTCTTCATTCTCTCTTCGCATGTACCTCTGGCCTTCTCTCTCGACAAGAAACCCTAACTGCCCATAACTAGAGACCGACTAAACATAGGCCACTCGCCCATTACTCAAACATCAACAAAGACCCTAGAGATCAACTAATTCAGCACAAAACGACTTCAAAACCCCCAAAGCAACCCTTACCGATTCAACAAACAATAAACTAAAACTAACCCTCACCGACATGACCAAAAAACACCTGCAGCCCAGTACATGAAACAAGACACAAGAACACTCAAAACCTTAAGCCGAACTGCTCTCCACGTACAGGAACCATCCAAAAAAAACAACACATGCACCTAAGGTTAGACATTTGACACTCACGCAAAATAAGTCCCTTAAGCCATGCACACATTCGTTGACTAAACACAAATCACGCCCCTTCACCTTATGACCGACACACTTAATAACGCACACTATCCATCCACAACTCATTCATGTAACAAGCCCCTCACATAGCCCCCAACTTCACGTAACAAGCCCCTCCACAAACTGCCTCAGTTCCCGCCCACAAATATCCGCACAGACTGTCCCGAAACTGCACCTAAACTGCGGCCCCAATACCCCTAAAAACTGCAAAACAGTCCCTTAATACAATAAAAATAGTGACTAAAAAATAGCAGTAAAACAATAGCAAAACGGGGTAAAACCAGCAGCCCAAACAATGAAACAGCGAGGAAAGAACGTGAACCAGCGAACTGGAAGAGTTGCGAAGTGTTAGCCCTTCCGATGGCCTTGTGACACACTTCCAAGAGTCGACATAAAAGGTTAGACCTGAGGGCACCTTTCTTATTTATTTTCATTCATCTTTTAATTATTTATTGAATTTCCTTCGCATGAGAGTCGTTGGTTAACGTGTGTTGTGGCCATTGGATGAATGGAAAATGTGTCATCTTTTATGGAATATCGGATGGAAACCCAGACGTAAATTCTGTAGCCGAATCCTAATGGACGGTAGTGCGGTCTGTACTTGGGAAACAACTCCACGTACCACTTGAGCAAACGGTACATCTTTCACTTTATTTTATCTTGTTTGTTTATTATTCACATTTTATATTCCGTCTTTTACTTTCTGCACATTACTTGCTTATGTATTGATGATATAGTGCGCATGGCTTAGTTTGTTGGTTAAAGGTTCTCTATTTGAGGGGAGAAAAGTCTAAAAGGCTACCTTTACGACAATACTTTGCCGCGCCGGATGAAGTATGTTTGGTTGAATGTGAGATATGTTTAATCGAGTATACGAAGTCCTATATTGTTGTCTTTATTTTATATGCATTGTAATGTAATGCACATGGGCTTATTATGTTGGTCTAAAGGTTCTCTATTTTGACGGAAGAAAAGTCTAAAAGGCTACCTTTACGACAATACTTTGCCGCGCCGGACGAAGTATGTTTGGTTGAATGTGAGATATGTTCAATCGAGTATATGAAGTCCTATATTGTTGTCTTTATTTTATATGCATTGTAATGTAATGCGCATGGGCTTAGTATGTTGGTCTAAAGGTTCTCTATTTGAGGGAAGAAAAGTCCAAAAGGCTACCTTTATGAAAATACTTTGCCGCGTCAGTGAGATATGTTTAATCGATTATACGAAGTGCTATATTGTTTTCTTTACTTTCTATGTATTGTGATGTAATGCGCATGCGCTTAGTATGTTGGTCTAAAGGTTCCCTATTTGAGGGAAGAAAAGTCTAAAAGGCTACCTTTACGACAATACTTTGCCGCGCCTTTTATTATTCCGTTATTTACTTTTTGTATGTCATCTCCTTGCATAATCATGCATCATATTGCAAGGCGCATGGGTAAATCAAGTTGGATTAAAGGTCCTCCATTTTGAAAGATGAAAAACCTAAGGGATACCTTTGACACGATGTTTTACCACGCCGGACAAAACACATTCGATTGAACGTAAGATACATTCAATCGGACACTTGAAGTCCTATATAGATGTGGGCATATATTGCATCTCTCTTCTTTCACCTTTATTGTCTATCTTCTTTTGCATCGCATCATGGCACATTTATTTTAGTGTATAATTGCCTCTTTAATTATCTCTTTTAATTATGCACTTATTTGCCTCTCTTTAATATGCATGCTTGTACAATTATTGTTTATTTGCGTCTCTGTGTTTATCAATATAATGTGTTTATGAAATTATATGCTTGCCGTTATTCCAATTTATTTTTTTATGCATGAAATTAGAAGTAGATTATCCTTGGAAATATGTTGCTTAGGCTTGGTTAGATTATTGCACAAATCCTTTCATTACAAGTGGCATAAGTAAGGGACCATTCCGAACCAAACGGTTTTGAGGTCTTCCCTTGCGAGGGGTGAGTGTGGCCTTAAATCATTTTCCCGGTTCACACCGGGTGACGACTCCATGTTATTTCTCTGGCTTAGTTCCCCCGTGGGCTACTCTGTACTTCCGACCGGGCCGCGAGTCCTGAACAACATCGCCAATTTCTGTGTCCTACAGCGGCCAAAGCCATGAGGGCAGAAACCTCCTCATTCTGGGCGGCTCAGGAGTCTTCAAATGCTATGAGGGCAGAAACCTCCCCATGCTATGCTTCTCCCGATCTAAGGCGGTTAGGCAGATAACTCACGGGGAAGAAACCTCCCCGTGTTCGCTATCCTAAGGTGATACAGAAGCTCGTTAGGCAGATAACTCACAGGGAAAAAACCTCCTCGTGTTTACCATCCCGAGGTGGTACAAAATCTCAGTTAGGAAGATAACTCACGAGAGAAAAAAACTCCCCGTGTTCGCCATCCCGAGGTAGTTTCCTCAAAAATGCGAGTCATTGGGTATTAACGCTCCGACCCGAGGGTTTGATAATGACATCTGGGGTTGGCGTGCCATGAGGGGTTCGCACTTTTCCCACATGTATTTCATCCCTTGATGCGTTATGGATCCTCAAAGGTAAAAGGAGTCATTTCGAGACACTTCCACCTGTGGGTTTGATAATGACACCTGAGATTAGCGTGCCACGGGCTTGGTGCCCTTTCAAACTACCGATCACCCTTTCGCATCGAGCACATCCCAGGAATATTGAACATGGCTTTCTCATTCAATTAATAAGCAAGTAAAACGGACAAGGTTTTTTTTAAAGAGAGGTCATATTCATATTCATGGGATCTAATACCCTTCTTACAACTCTTTGTGGGTTATTTCAAGAGAGGCTTTACAATAATTTCCTGACTCTTGTTGGCCATTCGACAGTTCTGCGGCCCAAAGAGGAAATCTACTGGAAGTACTTCCTCGCTATCTTGACGTTCTAGGGCTTCTTGAGCCGGGTACCGTCCAACTGTTCAAAAAGATAGGTACCCGGTCTAACTATCTCCACCACTCTGTACTGCCCTTCCCACTTCCAACGAGCCTTCTTCAGGCTTTCGGGTATTCAGCGTAACTCTCCCCATAATCAAATCTCTAGGAAGAAATGACCGAGTCTGAACCTTCTTATTGTAGAAGTGGGTCATTCTTTATTGATAGATGGCCTCTTTTACTGCTGACATCTCATATCTTTCTTCGATTAGATCGAGGTGGTTTTTGACGAGCTCTTCATTTTGCTCGTTCTCAAAATGCTGAACCCTGTAGGTGGTTATCCCGATCTCTGCTGGAATAATTGCTTCACAACCATAGGCCAGAGAAAATGGAGTTTCCCCTGTGGAGTCCTTGCAGGTTGTCCAATACGCCCACAATACTTCTGGTAACTCTTCGACCCACAAACTTTTACAAGATCCGAGCCTGGCTTTCTAATTTGCCTTGATTGTTTTGTTTGTCGCCTCGACTTGTCTATTAGACTTGGGATGAGCTAATGAAGTGTATCTCAAGGCGATTTGGAGGTCTTCACAGAGCTTTCTGAAACCTTTACTGTCGACTTGCTTCCCATTATCAGTGATGATGGCTCGGGGGATCCTGAACCTGTAGACGATATTCTTTTTCACAAAGTCTGTCACCTTCTTCTCCGTGATTGTAGATAGGGGTTCAGCTTCTACCCACTTGGTGAAATAGTCAAAAGCAATGATAGCGTACTTGGCCTGTCCTCGCCCTGCTGGCATTGACCCAATGATGTCTAGCCCCTGTTGGACAATTATGACCTATAGCGTCACTATTTGTAAAAGACATTGTGGTTTTGGTACAAATTAACTATGTGACAATGGAAATTGCATTTTATCATTTTTGTAATTAGATTACTTTAATATATGAATGATAAAAGTCCTTATGATTAGTTCCGGATTATAAGATATGAGACAATATCAATCCATAAAGGTTTAATCATTAAATATCCCTAGTCGTAGTATTATCGAGACCGGACATCGATAATGCAGAATAGACTAGTATTGCATTTGTGTGTGTTACGGAAGAGTAACAACACAGTTCTTATATATTTAAGTATTGGGTACTTATGCAAGTGTGATATGAGCTTCGCTCTGGATAGACCCATTGGAATCCTATTGGTAGTATGACTATGTGTCTATGGGAATTCGAATCAGGGTAGGTGTATTTGGTCTTAACATGAGACTTGCATCGCTAGTACTTGTGACAATCAATACGCTTTGGTTTTGGTCTCCGGGACTTTACGCCTCTTCTAGGTTTATTGAAAATCGTAGTGTATTGGGTGTGATGTCAAGACGGAAGTATCACTTCAGTCATATGGAGATTATGATCGCACAGGGATACAAAACTGGTACTCTAATGGGTTGCAACCATGGGGATAATATGACAAGGTCATGATTATCCGATTAAAGAGACTAGTTGCTTGTGATCCGATATATGCTTCGTACGGGGCAGACATTATTCCAGCCCCAGGCCTTGCATGTGACATCTAATACTGGATCGCAATACGCAATACTACGTATACTACGCCTGACATAGATTACATATTCCTTAAAAGCATATTTCTGGAGAATTGGGTAGGCACGGTGCTTTGCTAGAAGCCAACCATGTCTTGTAAATCGGTAAAAACGTAGTACTAGGTACGTACGTGTTCCGATAGTCCGACGACCGTATTTACTGCCAATATATCCAGGGATCTCATGGGTCGCTTCCCGAAGATTCACCGATGACGTATGACTCGAACATAATTAATCTGGGATTAATTACGGTGAGAATTTATCTGGGATAAAATTCAATTAGAAGAGAGAGAACGATTAATTCAGAATTAATCGATAGAATAATATATTCGATATATTAAATGAAATTGAATTTCGATGCGAAATTAAAATTGGATTTTAATTCGGGTGAACGAATTAATTTAGAATTAATTCACGAGCGACTTTAATATTTAATTAACGTCACAACGGAAAATTCATTAATTCAGAATTAACGAACCCGAGCCCGGAATGTGTTTGCGGGCCCACTCAGATTTTGAATTAAAGTGGGGCCCCCAAGTCACATCGCAAGTCACATCAAATGTCACTTTAGTGATGGAAATCTTGTCAACTTTTGGTGATAGACATCTAGTCACTTTAGGTCATGGGAGTGGTTGGGAACATTTAATGTGATTTTCCCTCCAAAAGTTTGCTTTAGCTTTTTGGAAAAGCATATGCCATTGTGGTGATACTTTTTGGTATTAGTTTTTTTTTGGAAAAACAAAAACACAAAAATTGAAATACTCTCCTTCTCCAACTCTCTCTCATTGTCGTGACTTCCAAAGGCAAAAGGGGAAATTTTGTTCCAAAATTTCCAAGTGCTAGCACATTAAAGTTTCATACTAGGTGATAGAGAAACCATCATTTGAGTTTGGAATCTCAACCTTCAAGCTTGGAGCTTCAATAAAAACTTCAAAGAGAAGATCTTGGAGCACTTCTCAAAGGTAATTTTTGTTCTACACACATCCTCTCTACCGATCAAAGTGAGTATATTTCCGCCATTCTTACTTTGAGTATTCACATTATTTCATGCTCTAAATGTTCTTGGAATGATCTTAGAGACCAACACTGGTATCATGAGCCTTATTGAGCATGAAATTGAACTTAGGGTTTATATTCTTGATTTGGGTATTTTTGATTTAAGCATGTTTTGATCAAATTGTTTGTTTGAGTATGCTTATATAATGATAACTAAGTGTTATGCATGATCAATTTGATGAAAAATTAATTGGATTAATTTTCCCCAAATGTTTTGGCTTGGCCGAATATATACCCATTTGTAGGTCATGGTGTTTTTTGTTTTTTAAACCATTGGATGTGTTTAAAATGCTTGGATATATTGATTTGTGATTTCATCGGATTGAAATCGAAATCGGATATAAAATCCTTCCAATGCCGTGACCAAATAAGCATGAAAATGAATTGATTTTGTTTCAATAATGTTGGACATGTGTTGAATATTATAATGCATGATTAATTAATTAAGTTGATATTTTGGAAATGTTAATTTAGATAATTAATTAGTACAATACACTTTGATTAATTAAATTATGAAATTTGGAATATTAGATTAATTGGGCTTAATTTGGAATTGGGCTAAAGATGTTGTTATTTGGGCCTAATGGGCTTGGTTGGGCCAAGTTGGTTTAGGACAATTGGATTGGATCCAAATTGGGCCTAAACCATTCCATTAAGTCCAAATATAATATATGGGCTTTAAATATTTAATTGGGCCTAATGGGCCAAAATTTATTTCTTGGAAAATATGGTGATTCCTCTTAATTGGGCCTTGGTATTTGGGTTTGACCCATATTGACCAAAGCCCATGCCTTAAGAAATTAATTGAAAGCCCATTGGACTTTAATTAAATGTACATTGGATGTAAATGGGCTTTGAGACCCATTAAGATTAGATTTAGAATCTAAGTCGTAAAAGCGCATTAAAAGTGTAATTATTTAATTTGGAATTAAATACAGAATTAGTGTTGAATACAAATTAAATCGGATTTAAAGTTGTTCGATATATTCAAGAATTCGTACTTTGAGTACTTATTCTTCAACGAGTTGGACTCGCACAAATCAAATCTTTGTTTGAACATTGGATGATCACTTAATTCAAAGATTAATTATTGGATTAGATTGATTGAATAACATGCTTTGTGTGAATACATGGATGTGTTGTTATGAATCTGTATATCAGATGGATATTAGAAGGGTGAGGGCAATTTTGGAAATTGTTGTAATAAATTTAGAATTTATTAAATTGGACTTGCGTGCCCAGCCTTTATCTCTCAATTCTTTGTGATTCTCTTCTCACCTTCCCCTCAATGTTAATGAGGTTTCTTTAAAGTATTATGTAATTGGGTAGAAGTTACAATTGTGCTAGTCGGGGAGAGGAAATTGAGTGATTTGTTCTAGGAATAATTTGTGAGATATCCATCCGCATATCATTATTAATTTATTTACTGTGCCTTATTATGCTCTTGAAATGCATGCTTAAAGGTGTATGATGAGACCTAATCAAAGATAATAAATTGGTTGCCAATTTACGCGAAAAACCCTCCAAAAATATTAAGCGTTTTCCTTCCATTGAATGATTCATTCTCAAGATCCAAGATTGACACTGGTTTCTTGGCCAAAGTCAAGACCTTTGTCCATCGCGGATGTGTTTGAATCATGAAGGCTTTGTTCCATATCGTATGTTCTTGTCCAAGTTGTGATTTGTTGGCCAAAGTCAAGATCACTTATTGTCCATCGACATCGATTACGAAGCTTTCCAAAGTCAATGGGTTCCGCTTAACTGGAATCATTAAGCTTGGTGTGCCAAATCCACGGCTTAGTTGATTCAGAGGAAAATGTTAGGAAAATATATTGGCATATATATTATATATGTTTCGGACTTGGAGGTCCACCTACTGGATCTAGGAATTGGATGAGATCCAATTGATCTTAGAGATCTACCTAGTTAAATATCATACAGCTTGTTGGCCAAAGTCAAGTTGTGTGTTATTTAATGGGATCCTAGCCCACTAGGAAACTAGGTTTCCCGAGTACTCAACAGAGGGTTAGAGGCTCGTCGAAAAATAGTGGGAGGCCAATATTGAATTTGTAATTTCGTTCAAATACTTGGCTTTACGCGCTTTCAAATTTTTTTTCAATTATATTTATTAGTTGGACTAATATTTTATTATTTTTCTTGTAACAGTTAGACTGTACCCATAAATTGTTAATTGAATAGTTTGAATATTTTAATTAAGATGACAGGAAAGAACGATGTCAGAGACATCGTCATGGGCGATAATGTCTTCAATGGCGTGAACATTTCTGACTGGGAAATGAATCTCAGGATTGTCCTGGGATCCGAGAAGTTGCTCTACACTATAGAGAGACCTCTTGGGCCTAAGCCCAGATATGATCAGATAGTTGAGCTAGAGTTTTGGAAGACTCATAACGAGGACAACTTGACTGCTCAATCAGTAATGCTTGCTACTATGACTCAACAATTCCGTCGTTAGAATAAGGGCTTGGATCCCTATGAGATGATGGTGAAGTTGCATGATCTTCATCGATCTAATCTTAGATCGCAGAGATATGAGTTGTAGAAGAAGCTCTTTCGCGTTCTCATGTCAGAGGGTATATTTGTTGAACACTATGTATCACAGATGATTGCTGACATCGAATAGCTGGGACAGCTAGGCATAGTCTTCGAGGCTGAGACTTCTATAGATTTGATCTTACAGTCTCTGCCCGACAGCTGAAGTGGGTTCATCATGAACTATAATATGATGAGCCAAGACATACTCTTGGAGAGTTAATGTCAACACTGCGCGAAGCAGAGAAATAGCTCCTAAAGGGCAAGAAGCGCGGCGCACTTCGCTTCAACATCTCAGTCTTCGAGGGCTTGGCCCAAGACAACTGGAGGTGTAAAGAAGAAGGGCAAGGCCAAATCGTCAAAACCTTCTGGGAAGGGTAAGGACAAATCCCAAGATGTATGTCTACAGTGCGGGAAGTGGGGTCACTGGAAGCGTGACTGCCGCGAGTACAAGGCACACATGAAGGAAATCAAAGCGGGTAAGACACCGGCTTCATGTATGTTTGTTATAGAAATAAACATGTCTACTACTAGTTTTAAAAATATTTTTTTTTTCTGGTTGTGGTACTCATATATGTACTGATGTGCAGGATCTGCATATTAGCAGTAGACTGGCCTCATGAGAGATTGACCTCCGCGTTGGAAATGGGACACGAGTCCCCGTTTTGGCCGTTGGCACTTTTGTTTTGGAACTGCCCTCGGGGCATGTACTTAAACTATCAGACTGTTATTATGTACCTATTTTGACTAGGAATATTATTTCTGTATCTTTATTAGCCCAATGTGGCTGTACTTTTGTATTTAGAAACATTGGGTGTTTTATGTATAAAAATGATATGGAGATTTGAACTGCTGATGTAAATAACGGTCTTTATATTTTGAATATAAATCAATCTCAAACATATAATGTAACAAACAAAAGGCTTAAACTAAGTAACAAAGATGAAACTTATATGTGGCATTATCGTCTGGGACACATTAACAAGACTCACATATCCACACTTTCGAAGAGTGGGTACTTGGACGGATTTGATCTAGATTCATATGACGTCTGCGAATCTTGTTTATTAGGCAAAATACCTAAAACACGTTTTAGCGGAAATGATGGACGTGCCACCGAACTGTTAGCCCTCGTTCATAGTGACGTTTGTGGGCCCATGTCTAGCCAGGCTAGAGGTGGATATGAATACTTCGTAACCTTTACGGATGATGCATCGTGTTATGGTTATGTGTATCTTATGAGACACAAGTCGAAAAACCTTTGAGAAATTCAAAGAGTTTTGACACGAAGTAGAAAAACCGATCGACAAAAGTATTAAGACATTACAGTCAGACCGTGGTGGTGAATACTTATGCAATGAGTTTCTCGATTACTTGAAAGAATATGGTATTCTTTCACAGTGGACTCCTCCAGGAACACCGCAGTTAAATGGTATGTTCAAACGGAGAAACCGAACTTTGTTAGACATGGTAAAGTCTATGATGAGTCGCACAGAGCTACCTATTTCCTTCTGGGGATATGCATTGAACAGTGCAATACTTATTTTGAATAAGGTTCCGTCAAAGTCTGTTCAATAGACTCTGTATGAGATATAGACAGGAAGAAACCGTGTTTCTCATTCCTGAAGATTTGGGGTTGCTGGGCATACGTCAAACGTTTGGAAGGTACCAAACTATAACCCAAATCTTATAAATGTCTATTTGTAGGATATCCTATGGAAACCAAAGGATATTACTGCTATCACCCACAAGAGAACAAAGTATTTTTTGCTCTACATGCGGTTTTCCTTGAGAAGGAATTCCTAAATGCAGTGGTTAGTGGGAGGAAAGTAGAACTCGATGAAAATCGGAGTGACACTGTTCCTGGCACAGAATCCTTAACGGAACATTAACAGTCCATCAGGTATGAAACTTTACCACAATCTTGAAATACACAAGAACCGCATAGATTAGAGAGAGTCAGAAAACAACCTGAGAGGTATGGGTTTCTGATCTCACCTCATGTGGATATCAATCTCATTGAAGATAACGAGCCGGCTACGTATGAGGAAGCGATACAAGATATCAATTCCGCTTTATGGCATGAAGCCATGAAGTCCGAAATGGATTCCATGTACACCAACCAAGTTTGAACATTGGTTTATGCACCAGAAGGCGTAAAACCTATTGGTTGCAAATGGATCTTCAAGAAGAAGACAGACATGGATGGAAACATACAAACATACAAAGCTAGGTATGTAGCGAAAGGGTATCGTCAATGACATGGTGTCGATTACGACGAAACTTTTTCACCCGTTGCCATGATTAAATCCATTCAGATTATGCTTGCTATAGCTGCATATTTCGATTACGAGATATGGCAGATGGACGTCAAAATTGATTTCCTTAATGAAAACCTTTTGGAGGATGTTTATATGCAACATCCTGACGGTTTTGTCTCACCAAGACTTGCAAAGAAGGTTTGTAAGTTAAATCGATCCATTTATGGATTGAAGCAAGCATCGCGTTCTTGATGTTGGACAATTATGACCCATATCATCACTATTTGTACAGAACATTGTGTTGTTGTACAAATAACTATGTGACAAAGGAAAATGCTCTTTTATCATTTATAATTGGATTACCAAGATACATAAATGATAAAAGTCCATATGATTAGTTCCGGATTAATAAGATATGAGACTATATTAATCCACTAAGGTTTAATCATTAACATATCCTTAGTCGTAGTATTATTGAGATTGGACATCGATAATGCGGAATAGACTAGTATTCCACTTATGCGCATTGTGGGAGCAAGGGCATAGTTCTCATATATTTAAGTATTGGATACTTATGCAAGTGTGATAGGAGGTTGTTTTTACCGATGGTACGGAAATAGCTTCCTCTGGATAGACCCCTCGGAATTCCATTGGTAGTATGACTATATGTCTATGGAAGTCCGAATCAGGGTAGGTGTATTTGGTCTTAACCTGAGACTTGCATCGCTAATACTTACGACAATCAATATACTTTGGTTTTGGTCGTCCAAGGCTTTAACAGGTTCTGTGTATGCCTCTTCTGGGTATGTTGAGAATCGTAGTGTATTGGGTGTGATGTCAAGATGGAATTATCACTCCAGTCATATGGAGATGATGATCACGCAGGATACGGAACTAGTACTCCTTAGTACTGCAGTCATCGGGATAATATGACTAGGTCATGATTATCCGATTATAGAGACTAGTTACCAGAGATCCGATAAATGCTTCGTACGGGGCAGACACAATTCCAGCCCCAGGCCTTGCATGTGACATCCGATACTGGATCGCAATACGCAATACTAAGTATACTATGCCTGATACAGATTATATATTCCTTTAAGAATAATTCTGGAGAATTGGGTAGGCACGGTGCTTTGCTAGAAGCCAACCATGTCTTGTAAATCGGTAAAAACGTAGTACTAGGTACGTATGTGTTCGGATAGTCCGACGACCGTATTTACTACCAACATATCCAGGGATCTCATGGGTCACTTCCCGAAGATTCACCGATGACGTATGACTCGAACATAATTAATCTAGGATTAATTATAAGAGAGAGAGAATTAATGTAGGATTAATGGAGACAAATTTTATCTGGGATAAAATACTATTTAAAGTGAGAGAGAACGATTAATTTGGAATTAATCGATAAAATAATATATTCGATATATTATACAAAATTAGATTTCGACGCGGAATTAAAATTAGATTTTAATTCAGGCAAACGAGTTAATTTAGAATTAATTCGCTAGCGACGTGAATAGTAATTTTGCTAGGCATAATTATTTAATTAAATTTGATTTAATTACGTCGCAACGGAAAGTTCGTTAATTCAGAATTAGCGAACCCGAGCCCGGGAGTGTTTGCGGGCCCACTCGGATTTCGAATCAAGTGGGGCCCATAAGTCACATCACTAGTCACATCACTTGTCACTTTGAGTGATGGGTTTTGGTGACAATGATGATGATTTGCCTTACACACTTTGTATTGATGATGACTTGATTGACTTGTACCAAATATTTGGTAATTGATTATTAGATTTTTGAAATCAAATATTAACAAGTCAACAGCATCACTTTGCTCTCTCTCCATTCACGCCACTTTAAAGAAAAATTAACTCTCATATTTCTTTCTCTTGGCCGAATACACAAGGAGGAAGAAGGTGATTTTTGTTGCAAAAATTACCAAGAGCTAGCACTCTAAAGGATCATCAAAGGTGATAGGGAAACGAACCTTGGAGCTTGGAATCACCATTGAAGCTTGGAGCTTAAAGATCAAAGTTCATCTTCAACAAAAATTGGAGCTTGGCCGTGACCTTCAAGGACAATGAGGAAAATTTTTGAACTTGACGCATCCATAAACCGCTCATTGTAAGTATGATTCCGCCATACTTCTTTAATGTATTCACATATTTTTTATGCTTGAATGATCTTGGGACAACTTTAGAAACCCACAATGGTATCATGGAGCCTAATTTGAGCATGAAAAATATTTGGGTAAAATTTGGGTAAAATCTATTTGAGCATGATTTGATAAAATTGATTGATTGAGTATGCTTGAATGATGATAACTTGGAGTTATATATGATCAATTTCATAAAAAAATAATTGGATCAATTTTTGCCCAAATTGTTGGCTTGGCCGAAAGTTATTAGCCCTAAATAGT
Source organism: Zanthoxylum bungeanum (assembly GCA_019454045.1). Classification (NCBI taxonomy): domain Eukaryota; kingdom Viridiplantae; phylum Streptophyta; class Magnoliopsida; order Sapindales; family Rutaceae; genus Zanthoxylum; species Zanthoxylum bungeanum. The sequence goes on from SKCR01028367.1 coordinate 217,596, forward strand.
CATGATATTTTTTGTTCTTTTGATCATTGGATGAGTTTGAACACTTGGGAAATGTTGATTTGAAATTCAATTGGATTGAAAACTAAATCGGACAAAAAACCCTATGAATGCCGTGACAAAGATGAGCATGAAATGAGTTGATTTTTTGTTTCAAAATGTTGGACATGAGTTGAACAAATTAATACATGATTAATTGATCAAATTAGTATTTTGGAAATGTTGATTTAGATAATTAATTGATGTAATACACTTTAATTAATTGAATTTTGAAATTTGGAAAATTAAAATTTAATTAATTTGGCTTAATTTAGAATTGGGCTTTAAATGTTGTATTTGGGCATAATGGGCTTGGTTGGGCCAAGTTGGTTTAGGTCAATTGGATTGGATCCAAATTGGGCCTAAACCATTCCATTAAGTCCAAATATAACTAATGGACCTTTTAATGTTTAATTGGGCCTTATGGGCCTAAATTGGTTTCTTGGCAAATAAGGGTGATTCCTTGAATGGGCTTTGGTATTTGGGTTTGACCCATATTGACCAAAGTCTATGCCTTAAGAAATTAATTGAAAGTCCATTGGACTTTAATTAAACTACATTGGATGTAATTGGGCTTTGAGACCCATTTAGATTAGATTTGGAATCTAAGTCTTAAAGGCGCATTAAAAAGTGTAGTTATTTAATTTGGAATTAAATATGCAATTAGTATTGAATACGAATTAAATTAGATTTAAATTTTAGTTTGATATAATTCAAGAATTCGTACTTTGAGTACTTATTCTCAAACGAGTTGGACTCGCGCAAAATCAAATCGTTGTTTGAACATTGGATGATCATTTTATTCAAGATTAATTAATTGGATTAGATTGATTGAATAACATGCTTTGTGTGAATACATGATGTGTTGAATGAATAACGTATATCGGATGGATATTAGAAGGGAATGGCAATTTTGGAAATTGTTGTAATTTAGAATTTATTAAATTAGACCTGTGTGTCCAGCCTTATCTCTCTTGATTCTTTGTAATTCTCTTCTCACCTAATTCCCCTCAATGTTAATGAGGTTTCTCTAATTGTATTATGTAATTGGGTAGAAGCAAGAATAGTGCTACCGAAGAGAGGAAATGGAGTGATTCGTTCTAGGAACAATCTGTGAAATATCCATCCGTATATCGTTATGAATTTATTTATGCGCCTTATTATGCTTTTAGAATGCATGCTTAAGGGTGTATGATGAGACCTAACAAAGATAATAAATTGGTTGCCAATTTTACACGAAAAACCCTCAATAAAATATTAAGCGTTTTTCTTCCATTGAGTGATTCTTACTCAAGATCCAAGATTGGCACTGGTTTGTTGCCAAAGTCAAGACCTTTGTCCATCGCGGATGTGTTTGAATCATGAAGGCTTTGTTGCATATCGTGTGTCTTGTCCAAGTTGTGATTTGTTGGCCAAAGTCAAGATCACTTCTTGTCCATCGACATCGATTACGAAGCTTTCCAAAGTCAATGGGTTCCGCTTAACTGGAATCATTAAGCTTGTTATTCCAAAGCCAAGGCTTAGTTGATTCAGAGGAAAAAGGTTAGGAAAATATATTGGATATATTGGCATATATATTGTATATATGTTTCGAACTTGGAGGTCCACCTACCGGATCTAGGAATTGGATGAGATCCAATTGATCTTAGAGATCTACCTAGTTAAATATCATACAGCTTGTTGGCCAAAGTCAAGGTTGTGTGTTATTTAACGGGATCTTAGCCCACTAGGAAACTAGGTTTCCTGAGTACTCAACAGAGTGTTAGAGGCTCGCCGAAAAATAGTGGGAGGCTAGTATTGAATTTGCAATTTCGTTCAAATACTTAGCTTTACGCGCTTTCAAATTATTTCGGCAATTATTTTATTAGTTGGACTAATATATTATAATGTTTCTTGTAACAGTTAGACTGTACCCATACATCGTTAATCGAATAGTTGGACTATTGCGGTTAAGATGACAGAAAAGTTAAGCATTAGGGATATTGTCATGGGCGACAACGTCTTTAATGGCACAAACTTTCAGGACTGGGATATGAATCTCAGAATTGTTCTGGCATCGAGAAGTTACTCTACACAATAGAGCGACCTCTTGGGCCTAAGCCCCGACCTGATCAGTTGCTTGAGCTAGAGCTTTGGAAGACTCATAGCGATGATAATGCAACTGATCAATCGGTAATGCTTGCCGCTATGACTCCGCAATTCCGTCGTAAAAAAAAAGGGTTGGATCCCTATGAGATGATGGCGAAGTTGCACGATCTCCACCGATCTAACCTTAGATCGCAAAGATATAAGTTGCAGAAGAAGCTCTTCCGCGCTCGAATGTCAGAGGGTACGTCTGTTAAGCACCATGTCTCACAGATGATTGCTGACATTGAGCAGCTCGGACAGATGGGCATAGTCTTCGAGGCTGAGACTTCAGTGGATTTGATCCTACAGTCTCTCTGTTGGTGTTTGCTAAGGTCCCAAGATCATTAAACAAGCATGAAACAAGTGCGAATACAATGAGGGAGTTGCGGAATACTCACATCGATCGGTTGAGCGACGCGTTGACGAACAAAAATTGAATTCTGCTTACTGTCATGGTCACGGAAGTTCACTGCCAATGCCCTCCAAGATTCAGCCATTGATGTCCTCCATCAAGCTCCAAGCTTCGTCGTGGTGATTCCACGCTCATGGGTGGACTTCCCTATCACCTTCGCATGTCTCTCGGAGTGCTAGCTCTTGATGATTTTTCCGCAAAACCATCACACTTTAGCTTCCCTTGCTCACTGTTTCTTGGCAGAAAACCAGTGAAGAAATGCCCACCATGGGCGTGTGAGAGAGGAGAGAAAAGAGAGAGAGAAAGATTGTTGTGTATTTGGTTTATTTGTTTTCAAAAAACATATGCCAAAAATTTTGAAAATCAAATACCAAATAATAAAATATTTGTATATGTCTTTCAAACATCACAATTGAGTGTTAAACACTCTTCCATCATTCATCACTCATGAATAGTGACTGGTGCCAATCACTCAAAGTGAAAGACATCCATCACTTGATTGACGAATGATGTGACGCTAGAAGCGACTAGCGATTTGACGGTTGATTTGACTTACGTGCCGTACTCGAATTCGAAATACGAATGCGATCGCAAATAATCCCGGGCTCGGGTTCGCTAATTCCAAATTAACGAATTTTCCGTTGCGTCGTAATTAAATCTAATTTAATTAAATAATCATGCCAAGCATAATTACTATTCACGTTGCTAACGAATTAATTCTAAATTACCTCGTTCGCCCGAATTAAAATCTAATTTTAATTCCACGTCGAAATCTAATTTCGTTTAATATATCGAATATATTAATTAATCGATTAATTCCAAATTAATCGTTATCTCTCTTTAAATGATATTTTATCCCAGATAAAATATCTCCGCAATTAATCCTAGATTAATTTTCTCTCTCATCTTATTAATCCCAGATTAATTAAAAGTGCGAGTCATACATCATCGGTGAATCTTCGGGAAGCGACCCATGAGATCCCTGGATATGTTGGCAGTAAATTCGGTCGTCGGACTATCCGAACACGTAAGTACCTAGTACTACGTTTATACCGATTTACAAGACAAGGTTAGCTTCTAGCAAAGCGCCATGCCTACCCAATTCTCCAGAAATATCCTTACAGGAATAAAAGATCTATATCAGGCGTAGTATACGTAGTATTGCGTATGTCGATCCAGTATCGGATGATCACGTGCTAGGCCTGGGGCTGGAATTGTGTCTGCCCCGTACGAAGCACATGTCGGATGTCTGGTAACTAGTCTCTATAATCGGATAAACATGACCTTGTCATTTTACCCTGATGACTGCAGTACTTAAGAGTACTAGTACCGTATCCTACGTGACCATCATCTCCATATGACTGGAGTGACACTTCCGTCTTGACATCACACCCAACACACTACGATTCTCAATATACCCAGCATAGGCGTACACAGAACCTGTTAAAGCCCTGGACGATCGCAACCAAAGTATATTGATTGTCGCAAGTATTAGCGGTGTAAGTCTCAGGTTAAGACCAAATACACCTACCCTGATTTCGGACTTCCACAGACACATAGTCATACTACCAATGGAATTCCGATGGGTCTATCCAGAGCGAAGCTCTTTCCCGTACCATCGGTAAAACACAACCTCCTATTACACTTGCATGAGTATCTTATACCCAAATATATGAGAACTATGCCGTTGTGCCCTCACAACGCGCACAAGTGTAATACTAGTCTTTTACGTATTTATCGATGTCCAATCTCGATAATACTCTGAATAGGGATATTTAATGATTTATCCTTCGTGGACTGATACTGTCTCATATCATTCTCAATCCAGGAACAAATTATAGGGAACTCCTATCATTTATATATCATGGTGATCTAATCACAAATGATAAGAGAGCAATCTCCTTTGTCACATAGTTAATTTGTACAACAACACCGTGATCTGTATAAATAGTGACGTTATGGGTCATAATTGTCCAACAATCTCCCACTTGGCCTATAGCCAGTCACTCGAGTGTCTTACACTCGAACTATGTACTATTGGCTTAAACTGCTGAGAAAGTGCTTTCGTCAGTGGATTTGTATGATTATCATCTGATGCGATTTATTCGATCATCACATCGTCACGATGTATGATCCGAACGAATCAGATGAATATCTAAGTATATATCTGGATCGTTGATGAGACCATTAATTCTTTAGCCTATGTTGACGCCTAGCTCAGCTGCCAACAGAATTATATCTAATCTAATTAGATTTGTTATCGACTCAAATGGCTTCTATTGCCGCCTCAGCTGCAGCAATAATCCGCATTTGTTGTTTATTCGGTAACAGTATCTTGCTTGGAAGATTTCCAGCTCACTGTTCCGTTATTCGAACTGTGTAGTACCGTTTGTTCGACTTATAGTTGTTTTATTGGTTTAGGAAACTTGCAACAGTGATCCCAGTCACTTCAAGTTCTCCATCTCCATAGTATAAGACAACATCCTTAGTTCTCTAAGATACTAACGGATGTTCTTTATATCAATCCAGTGACTATCACTAGGATTGGCCTGTCTGTGAATCCATATGCTCAAAGCGTATGAGACACCAAGTCGCGTACATTTTTCAATGTACGATTTCTCGAAAAGTTTTCTCGAAAGCGAAGCTTTCACCGATTGTTTATTTGGGAATATCATTTCCAAGAAATGACATATTATCATTATTTATAGGACAACCACTATCAGTGCGCTCCCATTAACCCTCTTATATATACAAGAATCCTTTTCGTTTTGAATTAAATCATACTCCATTATGATTACATCAAAACGATAATTCGAAGAACCTATGCATGCTTCAATCCAAACATGGATAAAATAACCTGCAAACCTTGTTTGCTAGTTTAGGTACGACAAAACCGACAGGATGTTGTAAACATCCTCAAAATGGTTTCCTTTTCAGGGAAGCGATTTTCTCGTTCAGCTGACATATTTCATAAATGAAATACACAGCTTTAGCAAGCATTATCCAAATGCATTTACCGTGGCAATAGGTAAAAGGTTGAATCGTAATCAACACAATGTTGATAACGATACCTTTTCACTAAAAGCCTAGCTTTATTCATTGGTATGTTGCCATCCATGTACGTCTTCCTTGAAGACTTATAAGTACCAATAGGCACAATGCCTTGCGGTAATCAACTAGTATCCAAACTTGTTGATATACATGGAATCTGTTTCGGATATCATGGCACTTTACCATAATAGGGAGTCGATACCTTGTATCACTTCCTCATACGTAATCAGTTGGTATACCTCAATAAGATTGACATCTTTATGAGGTGAGATCAGAAACCCATACCCCAGGTTGTCTTCTGACTCTCTCCGACTTACGTGGTTCTTGTGTATTCGAAGATTAATGGTATAGTTTCATCCTTGATGAACTATATATGTTCCATTAGGACTCGGTGCTTGGAATAGTATTACTCTGATTTTCATCGAGTTTTACTATCCTCCCACTTACCAATGCATATTGGTATTCCTCTTAGAAAAACCGCATGGTGAGCAACAATTACATTGTTCTCTAGTGAGATGTATAAGCACTATGCTTATGGTTTCCCTAGGATAACCTATAATTGGCACTTATCCAATTTGGGTTCTAGTTTGGTATCATCCAAACATATGCCTAGCATTCCCAAATTATCAGGAATGAGAAATCTGGTTTCTTTCTTGTTCATATCTAATATGATATCTGTCAAACATATTTTTATGGAACCTTATTCTAAATAAGTTCTTGCACTGTTTAAAGCTTATCCGTTGAAGGAAATGGTAGCTCAGAGTGACTCATGATTAACCTTATCATGTCCAATAAGATTCGGTTACTCAGTTCGGACACACCGTCAAACTGACATGTTCCGGGAGAAGTCCTCATTTGAAAGAATACTATAATCTTTCAAGTATATTAGAAACTTATTGCTTAAGTATTTTCCATTACGGTCTTACCGTGACGGTTTAATACTTTAGCCGATCTGTTTGTCTATTTCGTGTCGAAACTGAAATTTTCCGATTTGTGTTTCAAAAGAAACACATAACCATAACGCGATGCCACATCCGTAAAGGTCACGAAATATTCATATCCACCTCTAGCCTAGCTAGACATGGGCCCACTTGCTTCACTATGAACTAGGGCTAACAGATCGGTGGCAGTTACACTTTTACCAAGTAAATAGTGTTTTAGGCACTTTGCCCAATAAACTAGATTCGTAGACTTTATTTGAATGGAATCAAAACAGTCCTAGTATCCACTCTTCAAAAGTGTGGATATACGATTCTTGTTTAATTGTGTCCCAACAACAATGCCACATCAGTTTCTTCTGATCAAATCAGTTTGAGCTGTTTGTTTGTCATGTTATATTTTTGAGATTTTATTTATATTCAAAATATAAATTATGTTATTCACATCTAATGTGTTTATCTCAATATCATCTTTATATAATGAAACACTTTAGTGTTCTAGAATATAAAGGTTCACCCGCAGCGGGTCAAACACTGATATATAGATAATGTATCTAGTCAAACTAGTTACATTTTAACAGTTTCCAAATTTAGGTACACACCCGAATGGTAGTTCCTAAATTAGGTATCTACAGTTAAAAAACAGCGACTTTCGTCCCATTTCCATTTCGCAGATGAATCTCAACTGAAGTCAGTATTCTGTTCGAAACAAATTCTGAACATCAATACATATTTTATGTACCACACTAAGTATTTATAATCTAATTTTAATACTAGTAGTGAACATATTTATGACAAATATCTTTGAAGTGAGAGCCTTGCCCGTTCTTCAATTCCTTAATGTCTGCTTTGTCCAAACGGCATTCACGCTTCCGCGATCCCGTTTGCCACAATTAAGCAGACATTTTGGGATATGTCCTTTATCTTCCTAGAAGATTATAATGATTTTGCCTTTGCCCTTTTTCACATTCCAGTAGCCTTTGGCCAAGCCTCGGGTTTCTAGAATATCGAAATAAGGTGCGCCTTGCGCTACTTGCCTAATTGTAAAGTTTGACTTTGTCTTCTTGACTTATGTATTGCAATTTGGTACTTCTAAAATCTAAGTGTAGATTTATGAAGATCCTTCAATTTCATTATCATACTTTAAGGATGTAATCCTTATTTCTGATTCAGAAATTAAGGAGTTTACTGCGACAAGCTAAATGGATTAAGCACTTAAGTTATCATCACATAAATCTTCCAAAGATTATGCTCTACTATTTGCTTAACTCCGGGCTTAGGCTTAATATGTTATTTTATCAAATAAAGTAACTTATTATTTTTCCAGGACCATCCTGAAATTTATTCCCAATTTTGAAAATTAAGCCATTAAATACATTTTCCCTAGGATTATGTATTAAACGTCAATCTTTTAATTTTATCTTGATTCTAATAGTCCAACTATTTAATCAACGATTTAGGTACTATTTATTATAATGATTACAATAGTCCAACTATTTAATCAACTATAATTTAATAGATTAAAATCAATTATATTGATTACTATAATCCAATTATAAAATCAACCATAAATGAATAGTTTGAATATAGTCCAACAATTTATTAAAACAACATTTAAATATTAGTCCAACTAACATTTAATTTATTTGACGAATGATATTTGTTTGAGCGCGTATGGCAAGTAATTAAACGAATATTACAAATTCAATTCTTGCCTCCCACTATTTTTCGGAGAGCCTCTAACCCTCTGTCGAGTACTCAGGAAACCGTGTTTCCTAGCGGGCTAGGATCCCGTTAAATATCACACAATCTTGACTTTGGCTAATAAATTGTATGATAATTAACTAGATATATCTCTAAGATCAATTGGATCCAATCCAATTCCTAGATCCAGTAGGGGGACTTCCAAGTCTGAAACATATATCTTATATATGCCAATACATCCAATGTCTTACCTAACCTTTTTCCTCTGAATCAACTAAGCCTTGGCTTTGGCACAACAAACTTAGTGATCCCAGTTAAGCGTGACCCATTGACCACGGAAAGCTTCGTAATCAATGTCGATGGACAAGAAGTGGTATTGACTTTGGCCAACAAACCACAACTTGGACAAGACACCAATATGGAACAAAGCCTTCGTGATTCAAACACATCCTCGACGGACAAAGGCCTTGACTTTGGCCAACAAGCCAATGCCAGTCTCGGATCTTGAGTAAGAATCACTCAATGGAAGGAAAAACGCTTAATATTGAGCGAGGGTTTTTCGAGTGTAAATTGGCAACCAATTTATTATCTTTGTTAAGCACTCATCATCATACACCCTTAAACATGAATTCTAAACACATAATAAAGCGCATATAAATAAATAATAATGATATGCGGATGGATATTTTACACATTGATCCTAGATCAAATCTCACCCTTTCTCTCTCCCGCTAGCACATGTATTACTTCTACCCGTTACACTACACTTCTAAAGAAACCTCATTTACATTGAGGGGAATAGGTGATAAGAGAATACAAAGAATAAGGAGGTAATAAGGCTGGACACGCAGGTCCAATTAATAAATCAAATTTATTTCAACAATTTCTAAAATTATCCCATCTATCTAATATCCATCCGATATACATTATTCATGCATCGCAACCATGTATTCACACAAGCATGTTATCAATCAATCTAATCAAATTAATTAATCTGATAATTAGTGACCATCCAATGTTCAAACAACAATTGATTTTGCGCGAGTCAAACTCGTTTTGCGAATAAGTACTCAAAGTATGAATTCTCGAATTAAATTAAACTACAGAATTAAATCCAATTCAATATGCATTTAATTCTAATTCGCTTATTTAATTCCAAATTAAATAGTACACTTTAATAATAAACCTTTTACGACTTAAATTCCAAATTTAATCGTTACGGGTCTCAAAGCCCGATTAACGTCCAACGTCAATTGAATTAAAGTCCAATGGACTTTTAATTAATTTCTTAAGGCGTGGACTTTGTTGGACAATTATGACCAATAGCATCACTATTTGTACAGATCATTGTCTTGTTGTACAAATTAACTATGTGACAAAGAGATTGCACTCTTATCATTTGTGATTAGATCACCTAGATATATAAATGATAGGAGGTCCATATGATTTGTTCCTGGACTGAGAATGATATGAGACAGTATCAGTCCACGAAGGATAAATCATTAAATATCCCTAGTCAGAGTATTATCGAGATTAGACATCGATAAAAACGTAAAAGACTAGTATTACACTTGTGCGTGTTGTGAGGGCACAACGGCATAGTTCTCGTATATTTGGGAATAGGATACTCATGCAAGTGTAATAGGAGGTTATGTATTACCGATGGTACGGGAAACATCTTCGCTCTGGATAGACCCCTCGGAATTCCATTGGTAATATGACTATGTGTCTATGGAAGTCCGAAATTAGGGTAGGTGTATTTGGTCTAACCTGAGACTTGCAACGCTAATACTTGCGACAATCAATATACTTTGTTTGAGGTCGTCCAGGGCTTTAACCGGTTCTGTGTACGCCAATACTGGGTATATTGAGAATCGTAGTGTGTTGGTTGTGATGTTAAGACGGAAGTGTCACTCCAGTCATATGGAGTTGATGGTCACATAGGATATGGTACTGGTTCTCTTAAGTACTGCAGTCATCGGAATAAAATGACAAGGTCATGTTTATCCGATATAGAGACTAGTTACCAGACATCCGACATGTGTTTCGTACGGGGCAGACACGATTCCAGCCCCAGGCCTAACACGTGATCATCCGATACTGGATCGAAATAAGCAATACCACGTATACTACGCCTGATATAGATCGCTTATTCCTGTAAGCATGTTTCTGGAGAATTGGGTAGGCATGGCGCTTTGCTAGAAGCCAACCTTGTCTTGTGAATCGGTGTAAACGTAGTACTATTACTTACGTGTTCGGATAGTCCGACGACCCGATTTACTACCAACATATCCGAAGATCTCATGGGTCACTCCCCGAAGATTCACGATGACGTATGACTCGCACTTTAATTAATCTGGGATTAATTTAAATGAGAGAGAAAATTAATCTGGGATTAATTGCGGAGATATTTTATCTGGGATAAAATATCAATTAAAGAGAGAGAACGATTAATTTGGAATAATCGATATAAAATAATATATTTGATATATTAAACGAAATTGGATTTTGACGCGGAATTAAAATTAGATTTTAATTCGGGCGAACGAATTAATTTAGAATTAATAAGTTAGCGACGTGAATAGTGATTTCGCTAGGCGTAATCATTTAATTACGACGCAACAGAAAATTCATTAATTTGGAATTAGCGAACCCGAGCCCAGGATTATTTGCGAGCGCATTCACATTTCGAATTCGAGTGCGGCACACAAGTCAAATCGAGCGTCAAATCGGAAATCACATCAAGCGTCAAATCACATGTCACTTTGAGTGATGTGACATTTGATTAGTTGATGTGAGTTGATGTGAGAAGAAAGAAAGCATTAAATGCTTTGCTTTTTGAAATTGAAAAAGGTAAATGGTTTATTAATTTTTTGGAAAATATAAATAAGCCTTTTACATTTTTTCCTTTTCCCACGCTATATCTCCTCTTTATGGTTTAGGTCATTTTGGAGCCAAAAACCTTTCTCTTCTTCTCTCTCGGTCTTGGACCGATTTCTTCCTCTGTGTTTTCTGGTTTTGACCGAGCAAAATGGAGAAGAAAAAGACATGATTTTGTTGCAAGATCTTTGTGCTAGCACACTCTAGGAGGCATACCAAGGTGATAGGGCAGTGTATGCGTGAGCATGGATGTTTATCACAAAGCTTGGAGCTTCAAAGGACATCAATGGCCGAATCTTGGAGGAGGAGATCCACCCACTGCCGAGCAGTCCACCATTTGCGTAGCCCACTACCGAGAAAGGAGAAGGCAGTCCGTTTTCTATCTTCGTAGCGTCTCAACCGATCAATGTGAGTTTTTCCGCACCTCCTTTGATGTGTATTCATATTGTTTCATGCTTAATCTTTGATCTTGGGACCCTTAGAGGACTCCAACAATGGTATCTTGAGCTATTGATTGCATGAAATTGATTTTAGGGCTAAAATTGGGCAAAACGAATTTGGGCATTATTTGATGAAATTGTATTGATGAATATGCTTAATGATGTTTAATTGATGATTGATTAGATCAATTTAAAGAAATTTGTTTGGAACAAATTTCCCCAATTTGGCTTGTGTTGGCCGAAAATGTGTACCCTAAAATTGTCTTGGATTTTGATTTTTTGATTCATTGGATGAGTTAGAAATCATTAGGGGATATTGTTTTAATGTTTAATTTGGTTCAATTGGATTGAATTTGATTTGGGCATTATTTTCCTCCTTGGCTGAGAACTATAGGCATGAAAATTGGGTTTGATTTTGATCAAATTATGTTGGACATGATTCCATAATGTTAAGCATGATTAATTGTACAAATTTGATATTTTGGAAATATTGATTTGGGTAATTAATAATGCTATACACTTTGGTTAATTAGAATGTGAAATTTGGAATTTTATATTTTAATTAATTGGGCTTAAAATTGGATTTAGGCTTTTAAAGTTGTTATTGGGCTTGTTGGGCTTTATTGTACAAAATTGGGTTTAGGCAAAATTGGTTGGATCCAATTGGGCCCAAAACCGCTTCCAAAAGGCCCAAATGTGACTAATGAACCTTTAAAGTTTAATTGGGCCTAATGGGCCTAAATTGATTTATGGGCTTATGGGGTAACTCCCGGATTGGATTTTGGTTATTCGGTTTGACTCGAGTTGACCAAAAGTCCATGCCTTGAAGAAATTAATTAAAAGCCCATTGGACTTTAATTAAATTAATATTGGATATTAATCGGGCTTTGAGACCCATAACGATTAAATTTGGAATTAAGTCGTAAAGGTTTATTTTATAAAGTGTAATATTTAATTCGGAATTAAATAGTGAATTAGAATTAAATGCATATTAAATTGATTTAATTATGTAATTTAATTTAATTCGAGAATTCGTACTTTGAGTACGTGTTCGCAAAACGAGTTTGACTCGAACAAAATCAAATCGTTGTTTGAACATTGGATGATCACTAATTTTCAGATTAATTTATTTGATTAGATTGATTGATAAGATGCTTGTGTGAATACATGGTACGATGCATGAATAATGTATATCGGATGGATATTAGATGGGTGGGGCAATTTTGGAAATTGTAATAAATTTGATTTATTAATTGGACCTGCGAGTGCAGCCTTATCTCTTATTTCTTTGTATTCTCTTCTCACCTATTCCCCTCAATGTAAATGAGGTTTCTTTAGAAGTGTAGTGTAACGGGTAGAAGTAAATACAAATGCTAGCTGGAGAGAGAAAGAAAGAGATTTGATCTAGGATCAATGTAAAGTATCCATCCGCATATCATTATTACTTTTACATACATGCTTTATTATGTGTTTAGAATGCATGCTTAAGGGTGTATGATGATGAGACCTTAACAAAGATAATAAATTGGTTGCCATTTTGCACGCGAAAAACCCTCGCTCAATATTAAGCGTTTTTCCTTCCATGAGTGATTCTCACTCAAGATCCTAGACGGATTGGTTTGTTGGCCAAAGTCAAGGCCTTTGTCTGTCAAAGATGTGTTTGAATCACGAAGGCTTTGTTACATGTAATGTCTTGTCCAAGTTGTGGTTTGTTGGCCAAAGTCAAGACCACTTCTTGTCCATCGACATTGATTACGAAGCTTTCCATGGTCAATGGGTCACGCTTGACTGGGATCACTAAGTTTGTTGTGCCAAAGCCAAGGCTTAGTTGATTCAGAGGAAAAAGGTTCGGTAATACATTGGATGTATTGGCATATATAAGATATATGTTTCGGACTTGGATGTCCCCCTACCGGATCTAGGAATTGGATTGGATCTAATCAATCTTAGAGATCTACCTAGTTAATTATCATACAATTTGTTGGCCAAAGTCAAGATTGTGATATATTTAACGGGATCCTAGCCCTCTAGGAAACACGGTTTCCCGAGTACTCGACAGAGGGTTGGAGGCTCGCCGAAAATAGTGGGAGGCAAGAATTGAATTTGCAATATTCGTTCAATTACTCGCCATACGCGCTCGCAATAATTCGTCATCAATTAAATGTTAGTTGGACTAATATTTAATTTTGTTGTTTTTATAATTAGTTGGACTGTATTATAGTTGATTATATAATTGGATTATAGTAATCAATATATTTGAATTAATTAATTTCGATTTACAGTTGATTTTATAATTGGATTATAGTAATCAATGTAATTGAGGTTAATTAATTTAAATTATATTTGATTGTATAGTTGGACTATAATAATCAATATAATACATAGTACCACAAATCGTTGATTAAATGGTTGGACTATTAGAATCAAGATAAAATGAAAGATTAGCATTTAAAACATAATCCTAGGGAAAATGTATTTAAATGACTTAATTTTTCTAATTGGGAATAATATTTCAGGATGGTCCTGGAAATATAATAAGTTCGTTTATTTGATAAAATAACAAAATAGGCCTAAGTCTGGAGTTAAGCAAATAAGTGGAACATGATATTTGGAATATTCATGTAATGATAACTTTAATGCTTAATCCATTATACTTGTCATATAACTCCTTAATTTCTTTAATCATCAGAACTAAGAATTAGATTCTTAAAGTATGATATTGAAATTGAAGGATCTTCATAAATCTATACTTAGATTTTAGAAGTAAATAAATTGAAATAATAAACTCTTGAAGAGTTAATGACTATTCTCAAGGAGACAAAGTCAAAGTTTCCAATTAGGCAAGTAGCGCAAGGCGCACTTGACTTCGATATTCCAGAATGCCAAGGCTTGGCCAAAGGCTTCTGGAGTGTGGAAAAGGGCAAAGGCAAAATCATTGTAATCTTCTAGGAAGATAAAAGGTTATATCCCAAGAAGGAATTGAAGACGAGCAAGGCTCTGACTTCAAATATGTCTGTCATAATTATGTTCACTACTAGTATTAAAATTAGATTTAAATACTTAGTGTGGTACATAATATGTATTGATACTGACTTCAATAGAGATTATTTGCGAATTGAAAACGGGACGAAAGTCGTTGTTTTAACCGTAGATACCTAAGTTTAGGAACTACCCTTTGGGTATGTACGTAAATTAGGAAAATGTTATAATGTAACTAGTTTGACTAGAAACATTATCTCTATATCAGTGTTTAACCCGCTGCGGGTGAACCTTTATATTCTAGAACACTAAAGTGTTTCATTATATAAAGATGATATTGAGATAAACACATTAGATGTGAATAACAGTATTTATATTTAGAATATAAATAAATCTCATACGTATAACATGACAAACAAATAGCTCGAACTGATTTGATCAGGAAGAAACTAATTGTGGCATTGTTGTCTGGGACACAATCAAACAAGACTCGTATATCCGCACTTTTGAAGAGTGGGTACTCGAACTAATTTAATTCTAATCAAATAAAGTCTACGAATCTAGTTTATTGGGCAATGTGCCTAAAAAACTATTTACTTGGTAAAAGTGTAAATGCCACCGACATGTAAGCCCTAGTTCATAGTGAAGCTAGTGGGCCCATGTCTAGCTAGGCTAGATGTGGATATGAATATTTCGTGACCTAAACGGATGTGGCATCGCGTAATGGTTATGTGTTTCTTTTGAAGAACACAAATCAGAAACTTTTAAAGTTTCGACACGAAATAGACAAACAGATCGGCTATAGTATTATACCGTCACGGTAAAACCGTAATGAAAATACTTAAGCAATAAGTTTCTATTATACTTGAAAGAGTAAAGTATTCTTTCAAAGAGGACTCCTCCCGGAACACGTCAATTTAACGGTGTGTCCGAATTGAGTAACCGAATTTTGTTAGACATGATAAGGTTAATCATGAGTTGCTCTGAGCTACCATTTCCTTCGACAGATAAACATTAACAGTGCAGAACTTATTTAGAATAAGGTTCCATTAAAATCTGTTTGACAGATTTCATATTAGATATGAACGGGAAAGAATTGGGTTTCACATTCCTGTTAAATTTGGGAATGCTAGGCATATGTTTGGATGATACCAAACTAAAACCCAAATTGGATAAGTGCCAATGTAGGTTATCCTATGGATACCATAAATATTGTACTCATACATCTCACCAGAGAACAATTAGATTGTTGCTCACCATGCGGTTTTCCTGAGAGGAATACCGATATGCAGTGGTAAGTGGGAGGATAGTAAAACTCGATGAAAGTCGGAGTAATACTATTCCAGGCACCGAATCCTAATGGAACACATATAGTTCATCAAGGATGAAACTACACCATTAATCTTCGTATACACAAGAACCGCGTATGTTGGAGAGAGTCAGAAAACAACCTGGGGTATGGGTTTCTGATCTCACCTCGTAAAAATGTTTATCTTTTGAGGTATACCAACTGACTACGTATGAGGAAGTGATACAAGGTATCGACTCCCTATTATGAAAAAGTGTCATAATATCCGAATTGGATTCCATGTATATCAATTTAGTTTGGATACTAGTTGATGTACCGCAAGGCATTGTGCCTATTGGTACTTTATAAGTCTTTAAGGAAGACATACATGAATGGCGACATACCAACGTATAAAGCTAGGCTTTTAGCGGAAAGGTATCGTTATCAACATTATGTTGATTACGATTCAACCTTTTACCTGTTGCCACGGTAAATCCATTTGGATAATGCTTGCTAATGCTGCATGTTTCATTTATGAAATGTGACAGCTGTTACGGGAAAAACGCTTTCCTGAAAAGGAAACCTTTTGGAGGATGTTTACAACATCCTGTCGGTTTTGTCGTACCATAACTAGCAAACAAGGTTTGTAGGTTATTCGATCCATGTTTGGATTGAAGCAAACACAGATTCTTGGAATCGTCGTTTTGATGTAATCATAATGGTTTATGATTTAATTCAAAACGAAAATGATTCTTGTGTATATAAGATGGTTAGTGGGAGCGCACTGATAGTGACTGTCCTATAAAATATAATAATATGTCATTTCTTGGAAATGATATTCCCATAAATAACTATCGGCGAAAGCTTGGCTTTCGAAAACTCTCCGAGAAATCATACATTGAAAATGTACGCGACCTAGTGTCTCATACGCTTTGAGCATATGATTCACAAATGGGCCAATCCAAGTGATAGTCACTGGATTGATGTTAAGAACATCAGTTAGTATCTTAGAGATCTAAGGATGCTGTCTTAATCAATGGAGAATGAGAACTTGAACTGACTGGGATCACTACTATAAGTTTCCCAACCGATAAAAACGGTACTATACAGTTTGAATAACGGAACAGTGAGCTGGAAATCTTCCAAGCAAGATACTGTTACCGAGTAAACAACAAATTTGGATTATTGCTGCAGCTGAGGCAGCAATAGAAGCCTTCTGGGTCGATAAATATCTAATTAGATTAGATATGGTTTTTTTAGTAGTTGAGCTAGGCTACAGAACATGCTAAAGAATTAATGGTCTCATCAACGATCCAGATATATACTTCGATATTCATCTGATTCATTCGGATCATACATCATGGCGATGTGATGATCGAATAAATCGCATCAGACGATAATCATGAAAATCCGCTGATAAAAGCATTTCTCAGCAATTTGAGCCAACCGTACATAGTTTGGGTGGTAGACACTCGAGTGACTGGCTATAGGCCAAGTGGGAGATTGTTGGACAATTATGACCCATATCGTCACTATTTGTACAGATCATTGTGTTGTTGTACAAATTAACTATGTGACAAAGAGATTGCACTCTTATCATTTGTGATTAGATCACCTAGATATATAAATGATAGGAGGTCCATATAATTTGTTCCTGGACTGAGAATGATATGAGATAATATCAGTCCAAGAAGGATAAATAATTAAATATCCCTAGTCAGATTATTATCGAGATTGGACATCGATAAATACGTAAAAGAATAGTATTGCACTTGTGCGTGTTGTGAGGGCACAACGACATAGTTCTCGTATATTTGGGTATAGGATACTCATGCAAGTGTAATAAGAGGTTGTGATTTACCGATGGTACGGGAAACAGCTTCGCTCTGGATAGACCTCTCGGAATTCCATTGGTAGTATAACTATGTGTCTATGGAAGTCTGAAATCAGGGTAGGTGTATTTGGTCTTAACCTGAGACTTGCACCGCTAATACTTGCGACAATCAATATACTTTGGTTGAGGTCGTCCAGGGCTTTAACCGGTTCTGTGTACGCCAATACTGGGTATATTGAGAATCGTAGTGTGTTGGGTGTGATGTTAAGATGGAAGTGTCACTCCAGTCATATGGAGTTGATGGTCACGTAGGATACGGTACTGGTTCTCTTCAGTACTGCAGTCATCGGGATAAAATGATAAGGTCATGTTTATCCGATATAGAGACTAGTTACCAGACATCCGACATGTGCTTCGTACGGGGCAGACACGATTCCAGCCCCAGGCCTAGCACGTGATCATCCGATACTGGATCGAAATACGCAATACCACATTACTATGCCTGATATAGATCGTTTATTCCTGTAAGCATGTTTCTAGAGAATTGGGTAGGCATGGCGCTTTGCTAGAAGCCAACATTGTCTTGTGAATCGGTGTAAACATAGTACTAGGTACTTACGTGTTCGGATAGTCCGACGACCCGATTTACTGCCAACATATCCGGAGATCTCATGGGTCGCTCCCCGAAGATTCACCGATGACGTATGACTCGCACTTTAATTAATCTGAGATTAATTTAAATGAGAGAGAAAATTAATCTGGGATTAATTGCGGAGATATTTTATCTGGGATAAAATATCAATTAAGAGAGAGAACGATTAATTTGGAATTAATCGATAAAATAATATATTTGATATATTATACGAAATTTGATTTCGACGCAGAATTAAAATTAGATTTTAATTCGGGCTAACGAATTAATTTAGGATTAATTCGTTAGCGACGTGAATAGTGATTTCGCTAGGCGTAATCATGTAATTACGACGCAACGAAAAATTCGTTAATTTGGAATTAGTGAACCCGAGCCCGAGATTATTTGCGAGCGCATTCGCATTTCGAATTCGAGTGCGGCACGTAAGTCAAATCGAGCGTCAAATCGCAAGTCACATCAAACGTCAAATCACATGTCACTTTGAGTGATGTGACATTTGATTAGTTGATGTGAGTTGATGTGAGAAGAAAGAAAGCATTAAATGCTTTGCTTTTTGAAATTGAAAAAGGTAAGTGGTTTATTAATTTTTTGGAAAATATAAATAAGCCTTTTACATTTTTTCCTTTTCCCACGCTATCTCTCCTCTTTACGGTTTAGGTCATTTTGGAGCCAAAACCTTTCTCTTCTTCTCTCTCGGTCTTGGACCGATTTCTTCCTCTGTGTTTTTTGGTTTTGACCGAGCAAAATGGAGAAGAAAAAGACATGATTTTGTTGCAAGATCTTTGTGCTAGCACACTCTAGGAGGCATACCAAGGTGATAGGGCAGTGTATACGTGAGCATGGATGTTTATCCCAAAGCTTGGAGCTTCAAAGGACATCAATGGCTGAATCTTGGAGGAGGAGATCCACCCACTGCCGAGCAGTCCACCATTTGCGCAGCCCACTGCCGAGCAAGGAGAAGGCAGTCCGTTTTCTATCTTCGTAGCGTTTCAACCGATCAATGTGAGTTTTTTCGCACCTCCTTTGATGTGTATTCATATTGGTTCAAGCTTAATCTTTGATCTTGGGACCCTTAGAGGACTCCAACAGACTTTTGGTCAACTCGGGTCCAACCGAATAACCAAAATCCAATCGGGAATTACCCCATAAGCCCAGAATCAATTTTGGCCCATTAGGTCCAATTAAACTTTAAAGGTCCATTAGTCACATTTGGGCCCAATTGGATCCAATCCATTTGGCCTAAACCTAACTTGGTACAACCAAGCCCAATTAGCCCAATAACAACTTTAAAAGCCATTTTCCAAAATTAGACCCAACATAATTAAATCACAAAAATCCAATTTCCCAATTTAATTACACTTAAGTGTATAACATAATTAATCACCCAAATTAACATTTCTAAAACTTCAATTTACACAATTAATCATGCTCATTTACATTAAATCATGTCCAACACAATTTAACAAAAATCAAACCCAATTACATGCTTCTCATGTCTCGGCCAAAGAGGATTTTCATGTCCAATTTTAAATCTAATCTAATTGAATCCAAATCAACATTAAATCAATATCCTCAATTTATTTCCAACACATCCAATGATCAAAAATCAAAAATCCAAGACAATTTAGGGCATCCATATTTTTGGCCAAGCCTCCAAAATTGGGGAAAAAATGTTCCAAACACATTTTCATCAAATTGATCCAATTAATCCTTAATTAAACATCAATTAAACATATTAAATCATCCAATTTCATTATTCATGCTCAAAATCCATTTTGCCCAATTTTAACCCTAAATCATTTTTATGCTCAACCTTGCTCATAGATACCATTGTTGGTGTTTGCTAAGGTCCCAAGATCATTAAACAAGCATGAAACAAGTGCGAATACAACGAGGGAGTTGCGGAATACTCACATCGATCAGTTGACCGATGCGTTGACGAACAAAAATTGAATTCTGCTCACTGTCATGGTCACGGCAGTTCACTGCCACTGCCCTCCAAGATTCGGCCATTGATGTCCTCCATCAAGCTCCAAGCTTCGTCGTGGTGATTCCACGCTCATAGGTGGACTTCCCTATCACCTTCGCATGTCTCTCGGAGTGCTAGCTCGTGATGATTTTGCCGCAAAACCATCACATTTTAGCTTCCCTTGCTCACGGTTTCTTGGCAGAAAACCAGTGAAGAAATGCCCACCATGGGCGTGTGAAAGAGGAGAGAAAAGAGAGAGAGAGAAAGATGGTTGTGTATTTGGTTTATTTCTTTTCAAAAAACATATACCAAAAATTTTGAAAATCAAATACCAAATTACAAAATATTTGTATATGTCTTTCAAACATCACAATTGAGTATTAAACACTCTTCCATCATCCATTACTCGTGAATAGTGACTGGTGTCAATCACTCAAAGTGAAAGACATCCATCACTTGATTAACGAATGATGTGACGCTAGAAGCGACTAGCGATTTGACGCTTGATTTGACTTGCGTGCCGCACTCGAATTCGAAATGCGAATGCGCTCACAAATAATCCCGGGCTCGGGTTCGCTAATTCCAAATTAACAAATTTTCCGTTGCGTCCTAATTAAATCTAATTTAATTAAATAATCATGCCAAGCATAATTACTATTCACGTCGCGAACGAATTAATTCTAAATTAACTCGTTCGCCCGAATCAAAATCTAATTTTAATTCCGCGTCGAAATCTAATTTCATTTAATATATCGAATATATTAATTAATCGATTAATTCCAAATTAATCGTTATCTCTCTTTAAATGATATTTTATCCACGATAAAATATCTCCGCAATTAATCCTAGATTAATTTTCTCTCTCATCTTATTAATCCAGATTAATTAAAAGTGTGAGTCATACGTCATCGGTGAATCTTCAGGAAGTGACCCATGAGATCCCCGGATATGTTGGCAGGAAATTCGGTCGTCGGACTATCCGAACACGTAAGTACCTAGTACTACGTTTATACCGATTTACAAGACAAGGTTGGCTTCTAGCAAATCGCCATGCCTACCCAATTCTCCAGAAATATCCTTAGAGGAATAAAAGATCTATATCAGGCGTAGTATACGTAGTATTGCGTATGTCGATCCAGTATCGGATGATCACGTGCTAGGCCTGAGGCTGGAATTGTGTCTGCCCCGTACGAAGCACATGTCGGATGTCTGGTAACTAGTCTCTATAATCGGATAAACATGACCTTGTCATTTTATCCCGATGACTGCAGTACTTAAGAGAACTAGTACCGTATCCTACGTGACCATCATCTCCATATGACTGGAGTGACACTTCCGTCTTGACATCACACCCAACACACTACGATTCTCAATATACCCAGCATAGGCGTACACAGAACCTGTTAAAGCCCTGGACGACCGCAACCAATGTATATTGATTGTCGCAAGTATTAGCAGTGCAAGTCTCAGGTTAAGACCAAATACACCTACCCTGATTTCGGAATTCCATAGAGACATAGTCGTACTACCAATGGAATTTCGAGGGGTCTATCCAGAGCGAAGCTATTTCCCGTACCATCGATAAAACACAACCTCCTATTACACTTGCATGAGTATCATATACCCAAATATATGAGAAGTATGCCGTTGTGCCCTCACAACGCGCCAAGTGTAATACTGGTCTTTTACGTATTTATCGATGTCCAATCTCGATAATACTCTGACTAGGGATATTTAATGATTTATCCTTCGTGGACTGATATTGTCTCATATCATTCTCAATCCAGGAACAAATCATAGGGACCTCCTATCATTTATATATCTTGTGGATCTAATCATAAATGATAAGAGAGCAATCTCCTTTATCACATAGTTAATTTGTACAACAACACCGTGATCTGTACAAATAGTGACACTATGAGTCATAATTGTCCAACACTCTCCCCGACACTTGGAGTGGGTTCATCATGAACTACAATATGTTGAACCAAGACCAAACTCTTGGAGAGTTGATTTCCACTCTGCGTGAGGCAGAAAATGAGCTCCTTAAGGGCAAGAAGTGCGAGGCGCACTATGCTTCAACATCTCAGACTCCAAGGGCTTGGCCCAAGGCGACTGGAGGTGTTAAGAAGAATAAGCATAAGAAGAAGGGCAAGGCCAAATCGTCAAAGGGTTCTGGGAAACCCAAGGAAAAATCCTAAGATGTTTGTCTCCAGTGCGGCAAGTGGGGTCACTAGAAGTGTGACTGCCGCGAGTACAAGGCACACATGAAGGAAATCAAAGCGGGCAAGGCACCGGCTTCAGGTATGTTTGTTATAGAAATAAACATGTCTACTTCTAGTTTTAAAAACTGGATTTTTTATTCTGGTTATGGTACTCACATATGTACTGATGTGCAGGATCTGCGGATTAGCAGGAGACTGGCCTCAGGAGAGATTGACCTCCGCGTTGGAAATGGGACTCGAGTTGTCGTTTTGGTCGTGGGCACTTATGTTTTGGAACTGTCCTCGGGGCATGTACTTGAACTTATAAACTGTTATTTTGTACCTAGTTTGACTAGGAATATAATTTGTATCTATGTTAGCCCAATGTGGGTATACTTTTGTATTTAGAAACACGGGGTGTTTTCTGTATAAAAATGATATAAAAATTTGCACAGCTGATACAAATAATGGTCTTTATTTTTTGAATATAAATCAATCTCAAACAATAATGTAACAAACAAAAGGCTTAAAGTAAGTAACCAAGATGAAACTTATATGTGGCCTTGTCGTCTGGGACACATAAACAAGACACGTATATCCACACTTTCGAAGAGTGGGTACTTGGACAGATTTGATCCAATTCATATAACGTCTACGAATCTTGTTTATTAGGCAAGATGCCTAAATCATCTTTTAGCGGTAAAGGTGCACGTGCCACCGAACTGTTAGCCCTTGTTCGTAGTGATGTTTGTGGGCCCATGTCTAGCCAGGCTGGAGGTGGATATGAATACTCTGTAACCTTTACGAATGATGCATCGCGTTATGGTTATGTGTATCTTTTGAGACACAAGTCGGATATTTTTGAGAAATTCAAAGAGTTTCGACACGAAGTAGAAAAATAGACCGGTAAAAGTATTAAGACATTATGGTCGGACCATGGTGGCGAATACTTGAGCAATGAGTTTCTTGATTACTTGAAAGAATATGGTATTCTTTCACAGTGGACTCCTCCTGGAACACCGCAATTAAACGGTGTGTCCGAATGGAGAAACCGAACTTTGTTCGACATGGTTAGGTCTATGTTGAGTCACACTGAGCTACCCATTTTCTTCTGGGGATATGCATTGAACAATGCAATACTTATTTTGAATAAGGTTCCGTCAAAGTCTGTTCAACAGACTTCGTAAGAAATATGGACAGGAAAGAAACTAGGTTTCTCATTCCTGAAGATTTGGGGTTGCTAGGCATACGTCAAACGTTTGGAAGGTACCAAACTAGAACCCAAATCAGATAAATGCCTATTTGTAGGATATCCTAGGGAAACCAAAGGATATTACTTCTATCACCCACAAGAGAACAAAGTATTTGTTGCTCTACATGCGGTTTTCCTTGAGAAGGAATTCCTAAATGCAGTCATAAGTGGGAGGAAAGTAGAACTTGATGAAAATCAGAGTGATACTGTTCCTGGCACAGAATCCTTAACGGAACATGAACAGTCCATCAGGGATGAGACTGTACCACAATCTTCGAATACACAAGGACCGCGTAGGTCGGAGAGAGTCAGAAAACAACCTGAGAGGTATGGGTTTCTGATCTCACCTCATGTGGATATTAATCTTATTGAGGAAGACGAGCCGGCTATGTATGAGGAAGTGATACAAGGTATCGAATTCGATTTATGGCAAGATGCCATGAATTCTGAAATAGATTCCATGTACACTAACCAAGTTTGGACACTGGTTGATGCACCAGAAGGCATAAAGCCTATTGGTTGCAAATGGGTCTTCAAGAGGAAGACTGACATGGATGGCAACATACAAACGTACAAAGCTAGGCTTGTAGCGAAAGGGTATCGTCAATGACATGGTGTCGATTACGACGAAACTTTTTCACTTGTTGCCATGATTAAATCCATTCGAATAATGCTTGCTATTGCTGCATATTTCGATTATGAGATATGGCAGATGGACGTCAAAACCACTTTCCTTAACGGAAACCTTTGGAGGATGTTTATATGCAACAGCCCGACGGTTTTGTCGTACCAAGACTTGCAAACAAGGTTTGTAAGTTAAATCGATCCATTTATGGATTGAAGCAAGCATCGCGTTCTTGGAACCAACATTTTGATG
This sequence comes from Zanthoxylum bungeanum, assembly GCA_019454045.1. NCBI lineage: Eukaryota > Viridiplantae > Streptophyta > Magnoliopsida > Sapindales > Rutaceae > Zanthoxylum > Zanthoxylum bungeanum. Next base: position 242,239 of record SKCR01028367.1, read on the forward strand.
AGATCATAAAAGAATATGATTTCATTCAAAACGAGGATGATCCTTGTGTATATAAGAAGGTTAGTGGGAGCGCACTGACATTCATTGTCCTTTACGTTGATGATGTATTGCTTATTGGCAATGACATTCCCATGTTAACATCGGTGAAAGCTTGGCTTTCATTAAAATTCTCCATGAAGGATCTAGGAGAAGCAGCCTTTATTCTAGGATTAAAGATCTACCGGGATAGATCTAGAAAGCTTCTTGGACTCTCCCAGAGCACGTACATTGACAAAGTGTTGAAGAGATTCAACATGGATCAGTCCAATAGGGGACTGTTGCCAGTGTCACATGGCGTCACTCTATCTAAGGACATGTGTCCTAAAACTCAAGATGAGAGAGACAATATGAGTCAGATATCGTTCGCCTCGGCAGTCGGATCGATCATGTATTCCATGATATGTACTCGACCTGATGTCTCGTATGCTTTGAGCATGTGTAGTCGCTATCAGGCCGATCCAGGTGATAGTCACTGGATGGCGGTTAAGAATATCCTTAGTATCTTAGATGAACTAATGATGCTTTCTTAATCTATGGAGATGGAGAACTTGAGGTAACTGGGTATACCGATGCAAGTTTCCAAACCGACTAAGACGACTGCAAGTCGCAATCCGGGTACATATTTTATTTGAATAACGAAGCAGTAAGCTGGAAATCTTCCAAGCAAGAGACTGTTTCCGATTCAAAACACAGAAGCAGAGTACATTGCTGCAGCTGAAGCAGCAAAAGAGGCAGTTTGGATCCGTAAATTCCTAATTGGATTAGGAGTAGTTCCGCTAGCAGCTGAGCTCGTTCCATTGTATTGTGACAATAACGGAGCTATAGCGCAGGCTAAGGAACTATGATCTCATCAACGATCCAAGCATGTTCTTCGACGTTTCCATCTGATTCGTGAGATCATACATCGTGGCGATGATAAGGTCGCATCAGAGGATAACATTGCAGATCCGCTGACGAAAGCTATCCTCAGCAAAATTTGAGCGACATGTACATAGTTCAGGTATTAGATGCTTGAGTGATGGCTATAGGCCAAGTGGGAGATTGTTAGACAATTATGACCTATAGCGTCACTATTTGTAAAAGACATTGTAGTTTTTGTACAAATTAATTATGTAGCAATGGAAATTATATTTTGTCATTTTGTAATTTGATTAATTTAGATATATAAATGATAAAATCCCTATGATTAGTTCCGGATTATAAGATATGAGACAATATCAATCCATAAAGGTTTAATCATTAAATATCCATAGTCGTAGTATTATCGAGACTGGACATTGATAATGCAGAATAAACTAATATCACAATTGTGCGTGTTATGGAAGCGTAACAACATAGTTCTCATATATTTAAGTATTGGATACTTATGTAAGTGTGATATGAGGTTTGTGTTACCGATGGTACGGAAACAGCTTCGCTCTGGATAGACCCCGTGGAATCCCATTGGTAGTATGACTATGTGTCTATGGGAGTCCTCATCAGGGTAGGTTTATTTGGTCTAACTTGAGACTTGCATCGCTAGTACTTGCGACAATCAATACGCTTTGGTTTTGGTCGTCCAGGACTTTAACAGGTTCTGTGTACGCTCTTTCTGGGTTTATTGAGAATCGTAGTGTATTGGGTGTGATGTCAAGATGGAAGTATCACTTCAGTCATATGGAGATGATGATCACGCAGGGATACAGAACTGGTACTTAAAATGGTTGCAACCATGGGATAATATGACAAGGTCATGATTATCCGATTTAAAGAGACTAGTTGCTAGTAATCCGATATATGCTTCGTACGAGAGATACACTATTCCAGCCCCAGGCCTTGCATGTGACATCACTGGATCGCAATACGCAATACTACGTATACTACGCCTGATATAGATTATATATTCCATTAAGAATATTTCTGGAGAATTGGGTAGGCACGGTGTTTTGCTAGAAGCCAACCATGTCTCGTAAGTCGGTAAAAACGTAGTACGAGGTACGTACGTGTTCGGATAGTCCGACGACCGGATTTACTGCTAACATATCCAGGGATCTCTTGGGTCGCTTCCCGAGATTCACCAATGACGAATGATTCGAGCATAATTAATCTGGGATTAATTACGGAGAGATTTTATCTAGGATAAAATACTATTTGAAGAGAGAGAACGATTAATTTGGAATTAATCGATAAAGTAATATATTCGATATATTAACGAAATTAGATTTCGATGCGGAATTAAAATTAGATTTTAATTCGGGCAAATGAATTAATTTAGAATTAATTCGCTAGCGACGTGAATAGTAATTTTGCTTGGCATTATTATTTAATTAAATTTGATTTAATTACGTCGCAACGGAAAGTTCGTTAATTCAGAATTAGCGAACCGAGCCCGGGAGTGTGTTTGCGGGCCCACTCGGATTTCGAATCAAGTGGGGCCACAAGTCACATCACAAGTCACTCACTAGTCACATCACTTGTCACTTTGAGTGATGGGTTTTGGTGACAATGATGATGACTTGCCTTACACACTTTGTATTGATGATGGCTTGATTGACTTGTACCAAATATTTGGTAAATGATTATTAGATTTTTGAAATCAAATATTAACAAGTCAACAACATCACTTTGCTCTATCTCCATTCACGCCACTTTGAAGAAAAATTAACTCTCATATTTCTTTCTCTTGGCCGAATACACAAGGAGGAAGAAGGTGATTTTTGTTGCAAAAATTACCAAGAGCTAGCATTCTAAAGGATCATCAAAGGTGATAGGGAAACCAACCTTGGAGCTTGGAATCACCATTGAAGCTTGGAGCTTAAAGATCAAAGTTCATCTTCAACAAAAATTGGAGCTTGGCCGTGACCTTCAAGGACAAGGAGGAAAATTTTTGAACTTGACGCATCCATAAACCGCTCATTGTAAGTATGATTCCGCCATACTTCTTTAATGTATTCACATATTTTTTATGCTTGAATGATCTTGGGACAAATTTAGAAACCAACAGTCATATCTCGGGGGATTGCCACAGCCTATCTCATTGAACTTTTCGTTGTAATGGTCTTATAGTTTGGGTGGAAGATTTTCCTTCCCAAATATCTTGTTTCCTTTGATAATGTATTCTTCTCCAATTAATATAATATCTCTATTATTCAAAAATATTTCTATCGATTATAGAATAATTTTAAAACAAAAATAATTTTATTGTTATTTGTCATATTGGCATTTGTAGACGTTGAATTTCTTTTTCGGCCTACAATCAAAATTTGTATGATGAGGGTGTAGGAAACACTTTTCTTGCACATCGAAAATGTCTTAGGCACCCGAATCGAACTTGAAAAATTTTTCTTCCCTTCCCATTGAGTAGTTGAATGTTACTGCCACCACCACTGAAATTTTACTTCATTTTTAGACAAAATTCCAGCCCCAAAACAACCCCTGAACAGTCTTCGAACAGCCCCGAACAACCGGACAAAAACTGGACTGTTTTGGACCTGATACTCGCCCAGTGCACTGCCGAAACAGCCCCTAAAATGCGCAGATAGTGGCTGTGTTTATTTCTGATTTTTTTACTTAAAAACAGCCCCAACACAGCCCCAAAACACCACAAAATGTTCCCTAAAAAACTGGATTAAAACGGAACCAAATTGAGTTCCGTTTCACCAAGTAAAAGGGCGGCAGTGAGCAAAATAAAGCCTCACTGCCGAGTACATACAAGAATAATATGAAGATGATTATTTTTTCGACAGCACAAAGTCTTTCGAACTATATCTCGTTACAAACGGAAATTTGTGTGAGCAAGACTCACAATATTAATCCCTAAACAATTTAGAGATTAAATCACACTTAAGTTATGAATTGTTTTTCTTCTTTTTCTTTAGTTTTATTTTTCTCAACTTTTGAAAGGATTAAGAAGAATATGAAAGGTGGCTAGGGTTCAAGAATGAGAGGCTTTGTAAAAAAGAAAAATAATTTTTTTCTTTTTATACTTAGGTTTATTTGTTTCTAAAACAGAACAAAATTCTTTTCATTTCCATCTCTCCAAATTCGGCCAATGAGGAATTTTTTTATTTAATTTTTTAACATCAAAATCAATTACATAAAGAAAATTATGTTACAGAATTAAAGGTGTAATTACCTTTCAAAAAGTTTAACCACCAAAATTAAGTCAAGGGTTTCCAAAACCCAATATTTGGAATTCCAAAATTAGCCTTACATTAAATTATATCTTATATAATTTAATACATGTGATTAAATATCAAATATTTAATAAAACCATATATTAAACTTTTAATATATAGTTTCAAGTGTGACATAATAATATTATTAATCATATTAATAATATTTATACCTTTGTGAGTATATAATTGGACTATCCAATTATACTTATAGCATATCGAGCTAGCACGGGGGCTAAATGGACTTACGGTTCCAAGCTCCAATAATCTTGAAATATTAATTAAGTTGTTAATTAAATATTATGAATTATAACTACAGGTTATTCCATTAAAAACTCAAAGTTGCACTCTAGTTGCCGCATATGATATATTAAGCCGAACCAAATCGGTGTCCATCGGTATAGTCATTACATATGAATTGACCCTTCACGAGTATCTTGTATGAATTATAACTACAGGTATTCCATTAAAAACTCAAAGTTGCACTCTAGTTGCCGCATATGATATATTAAGCCGAACCAAATCGGTGTCCATCGGTATAGTCATTACATATGAATTGACCCTTCACGAGTATCTTGTAATTAGAGCCGGGTCATAACGTTCGTTATACCCCTCTAATTATTTATATCTTAAGTACTATTGATTCTCTAATGAACAATTTATTCATAACCATTATGAATTTTAATCTTTCTATTGGTAATAGAAAGACTTGAGCACTCTAACAGTTCATATACCGAATCAACCCTTAAGGAAGATACTCTTCTACTTCTCGCAAGAAGGAGTGAACTCTATGTCTATGTAAAACATTCCCAGCTACACAACAGACCATGCCCCCAAAGTACGTAGCTATTGGTCGGGACTGCTACACCAACCTCACCTTTGTAAATCAAAAGACATAGCCTGTCATGCAGGATTTCGTAGTACCCTCGGGATTAAGATCAATCCATATATGACCATCTAGTAGATCAAAATGACTTTCTTTGTTTAACAGATATTATAAGAATGTCATTTCCATCTGGGTCCAGTCCTATATGATCACATCATACAAGGTGCCTCCATTCTCATGTCTCTACATGGACGATCCCGTATCAAGGTCGCCATACAAATATAGAATGGACCGCAACTATAGATAAACCACAAATAAAGTACCCGCTTTGTTTGCTCTCTATGGACTATTTAAGATTACTAACTTCAGACTTAAATCCTCTTGCGTATGAAACTCATACACTAAGTCTAAAGCACATAAGTAATCTAGGGTAATCAAGATACTTTATAATATACGAAATTAAAACAAACACTTTAATAAATGAATAATGAATCATTTTATTTCAAAACATATAAAAACCGTTGATATTACATGAAGCTCTAGGGCATATATCCCAACAATCTCCCATTTGCACTAGAGCAAATGGGACATGTCACTCAATCCTATACAATCTAGGTAACCTTCAAACACTTTAGCCGATAAGGTATTTGTAAACGGATCAGCCAGGTTTTATGCGGATTCAATCTTTGTGAAGTAATGTCTCCTCTCTACACTATCTCCTTGATGAGATGATATTTCCTCTCTATATGCTTTCCTTACTTTTGGCTTGGTTCTTTTGAATTCGCCACTGCACCACTATTATTGCAATAAAGTGTGAGTGGTCTATACATACTGGAACAACTTCCAGATCTCCCAAGAATTTACGGAGCCAGACTACTTCTTTAGCTGTATCACAAGATGCTATATATTCATCATCCATGGTGGAATCAGCAATGCAAGATTGCTTTATACTCCACCATATTATAGCCCCACATCCTAGGGTAAACACTTATCCAGATGTTGATTTCCTAGAATCGACATCTGTCTAAAAACCTGAGTCCGTATATCACCTTAGGATCATATCCTCACTAGAATATACAAACATATAATCTCTCGTTCTCTTAAGATACTTGGGAATGTGTTTCACAGCCACCCACTGATCCAATCCTGGTTTGACTAAAACCTACTGACTATTCCCACTACAAAACAGATGTCTGGTCTCGTGCATAACATAACATACATGAGACTACCAACTGCTGAGCATATGGGATATGTCTCATTTCCTCAACATCTTAAGGTGTCTTAGGAGACTATTCCTTTGACAAATGAATTCCATATCGATAAGGCATATTGCCTTTCTTAGAATTATGCCTCCCAAATCGCACAAGGATCTTGTCGATATAGGATGCTTGAAACATAGCTAACAGTCGTTTCTTGCAATCCCGAAATATGTGAATCCTAAGAACATAATTGGCCTCTCCTAAATCTTTCATTTGGAATTGGTTAGTTAGTTAGGTTTTCAAGTCCGATAATATATTTACATCATTCCCAATGAGTAAAGTATCATCAACATATAAAACAAGAAAAATCACCTTCCCGTCAATGACACGCTTGTATACACAAGGCTCCTCAACATTCTGCTCAAAATCATAAGACTTGATCGTGGTATCAAATCTTATGTTATAAGATCAAGATGCTTACTTAAGTCTATAAATGGACCTTTGCATCTTGCAGACCTTTTGCTTTTAACCTTAGGCTATGAACCCCTCTGGTTGTACCATACAGATACACTCATCAAGATTGCCATTTAAGAATGCAGTTTTGACGTCCATTTTCCAAATTTCATAGTCATAATATATGGCAATAGATATAAGTGTGTAGATGGATTTGAGCATGGCTACCAACGAGAAAGTTTCTTCATAGTCAACTCTCTCTTTCTAGGTATAACCCTTGGCCACCAGCCTAGCCTTAAAGGTCTGTACCTTCCCATATGCTCCACTTTTTCTCTTATAGATCCACTTGCAACCTATAGGTTTTACCCCCATCAGGTTGGTCTACAAGTTCCCAGACTGAGTTGGAGTACATAGACTATATCTCTAGGTTTATGGCTTTGAGACATTATTCTTTGTCAGAATCATCCATTGCACTACGATAGGTCAATGGATCATCTATACCATCGCTGGATGCGATAACTTGTGCCTCTCCAACTCCTAGATAGCGATCAGGCTGTCGTACAACCCTCCCACTACGTCTAAGTGGCAGATCATTCCGACGAACTTGCATCTGACGCTCGATATCGAAGGTGCTATGTATTTGTCAACTGTCATTGACGATGGTGTGTCGGTCGAACTAGCAAGTAACTCTTCGAGTAACACTTTACTTTGAGGTTTGAACTCCCTCATATAGTCCTCCTCTAGAAACATAGCATTTGTCGATACAAACTCTTTATTATCTTTAGGACTATAAAAGAATCCACCCCTAGTCTCCTTATGATAGCCTACAAATAGGCACACCTGAGAACGTGGCTCCAACTTTGTAGTCTTATTCTTTAGCACATGTGCTGGACTCCCACATATGCAGAAATGTTATAAACCAGTTTTACGACCATTCCATAACTCTAAATGAGTCTTAAGAACAAACTTAGATGAAACTATATTAAGGATATGCAATGCCGTTTGTAACACATATCCCCAGCCGAACTAGGTAGTGAACTATAACTAAATATAGATCTCGTCATGTCTAGTGGGGTCCGATTTCTCCTTTTGGAAACACCATTTTACTGTGGTGTTCCAAACGCTGCGAGCTGGGATACTATCCCATGTTCAACTAAGAATTCCTCAAAATCCCTGTCAAGGTATTCTCCTCCACAATCTGATCGTAGAGTCTTGATTGTTTTACCTAACTGGTTTTCAACCTCAGCACGATACTCTTTAAAATTTTCAAAAGTATCTAACTTATGCTGCATTAGGTAAACATACCCATATCTGGAATAATCGTCAATGAATGTGAAGAAGTATTCATAACCACCTCGGGCTCTTACATTCATCCTTCCTCAAACATTCGAATATATAAACTCAATTGGTTGACTGGTTCTTATATATTTTTCCAATAAAATGTCTCTTACAGATAAAAGGTCTCTTGGTCATTTTTCCTTCTAAACAGGATTCGCAGACTGGTTAAATTTCGAGCTTTAACTAGTTTAAGGCTCCGTTCTTTATCAATTTATCTATTCGGTCAAGGCTGATATGACCAAGTCTAAGATGCCACATATAAGTGTCATCATGAGAAATCTTTTCCCGTTTAGTTTTAGGTTTATCAACCCTAAAAATTTCAGCTTTTAGCAGAGACCTATGTGTTAACGGTCTTAACACATACAAGTTATTTTCTGAGTTTCATCTCCATATGATTAATCCATTTCTACCAATAATAACCAAATTGCTATTAAAGAAATTTAATAACCATCATCCAAAAGTTTAAAAATAGAAATCAAATTCCTGCGAAAACCAGGAATGAATAACATATTATTCAAACTTAAATAACTATTATTTGTAAAATTTAAACTGGAAACTCTCACTGCTCTTGCTGAAACAAAATCCCCTGTCCCGAACCTCATGGTGTAGTCACCTTCAGCAAGGTCCATCCATGAGTCAAGTAGCTGCAAAGAAGAACAAACATGGTTAGTGGCTATAGAATCAACAATCCAGGTGGATTTATCATCCTCCACTAATAGAGATTCGATAACGAGTAAATCATATTTACATGTATTCTTTTTCTCCTTTAGCTCAGCAAGGTATTTAGGACAATTTCTTTTCCAATGCCCGTTCTTGTTGTAGTGGAAACATTTTCCCTTGGGCTTGGCATCCTTGGATCCTTTCTTGTTATTCTTCATCATTGGCTTATCCTTAGCCTTCCTAGTGATATTCTTCTCCATATTTGCAGATTTAGAAGACTCGAAAACATTTTCCTCAGCACTGGGCTTACGAGCATCCACAAGTATGGACTCGTATACGGTGAGCTCATTAAGCAGTTGGGTCAAAGTAAAAGTCAACTTGTTCATAACATAGTTGCTCTTAAACTGCAAAAAACTCTTCGGAAGAGTTTCCACAATCATGGTCACCTGACTATGCTTGTCAATACGAGCTCCATAAGTTTCAGCAGTGTTGAGATAGGTCATTATCCTCAAGACGTGCTCTCGGACTGATGTCATATCCTTCATACTAGCAGTCATCACTGAGACCATGACCTCATGACATTGACGCTCTGAAGGCTGCCCGAACATGCCCTGCAATGACTCCATCATATGAGATGCTGAAGCCATAGGTTCATGCTTTGCTGCAAGAACCTCAGACATCCCTGCTAGCAAGTAGCAGCGGGTTTTCTCAATAGCTGCGACCCAATTTTGGTAGGCATTGCGCACAGCTTGGCCAGCATTTCTGGCCTGCTCGGGAGGACACTCCTCCGTCAAGATAAACTTTAGGTCTTCGTAGACCAAGATGGTGTTCATGTTACTTTTCCACTTAACATAGTTTTCTCCCGTTAATTTATTTTTTGAGAGTATTGAAATAATTGGAGAAACTATGGCTAAAAAATAAAATAAACATGCATTTAGCATTCATCACATATTAAATACATCAAACAACTGTGGCATAAAATTAAACATGATGCATGAACCATGAATAACAAATTAGAAACCTAAGAGAATAATTATGCCACAGAAATCTATCATCCCACAAGTAAGTGTCATTGTAGGGTAGGTCAAGTACTTACATGAGGTATCGAGACAATCTCAGTCGATCAATATATACGGGAATAAATCATATTCTATATTAACCAACAACTGTTTGATTCGATCAAGAAATTTCATTAAAAGTTCATTATTCATTTGTGAGTGTGACCCATCGTTTCGGGATCCTTGGACTTAACAAGTGATGTGTCATCGTAGGGTAGGTCAGTTCACAAGACACATCTAGAATCTCTATCTTCTTGGAATCCAAACCTGATATTGACCCAAAATGGACACCATCCGTAGGGGGACAAAAGTAAAGCCATCTAGAGCGCCTTTTGAATCTCATATTTTTAGACTAATAACGGAGATCGCGGGATATACTGTCGTATATACCTCTCCCACTCACTATTTTAAATTTAAGGTTTCTATTTATAAAATATCTAATATTTTATTTTAACCAGTGTGGATAAATTTATGGCAGCTAAATCATAACTGTTATTTACATCAGTTCACCATTAGTGGCCTAACTGACCGATGCGTAATCACACGCATATAACGCAAGCGCACTTATCGTTCAAGTAGTATAAAAATATCGATCCCACGAGGACATAATTTCTAATGTTGTTATTAATTATTGATACTATTTATTTACAAGTATCAAATTAAGGGAGAAGAGAATGATTGCTTTTGATTGGTTGAATGTGGATTTTCTTAATAAAATAAACAAAAGAAAATACTATGAAAAATAAATAAAAGACACAAAGATCTAGGGTTGTGATTCCACACAAAATTATCCTAAAGATGAATTGATTCTCTTATATATGTGTAATAAGTCAGTTTGGTAACCTGGAACACTAAGATATGCAAAAGCCTCTATCGATGGTCAGACGCAAATACGAAATAACCCAATTAATCATATGTCTATGTTAACCAAGTTACCTGAATTCATTAAGTTCAAGTTCCAAAAGTGGCTACCCCCGTCCGACAGGTATATGTCTATCCTGTAAGGAAATCTATTAAAGGGTTATCTATTCTCAAGGAAGATCGTGGGATATTGAATCTAAGGCTGAAACCTAAAATCCCTTCATCAAGTTCATTTTAGTTTACCAAATTAATCTTATTAATGGCCAATTAACAATAAGCATTAAGCATAAGACTCAACAAACAAACTAAAGAATTACCCATAAAAAGAAAATCAATTATTAAGTGTGAGGATATTATGTTTCATCACTTCCCTAGAATAAAAATAAAATGCTGGGGGTTGGGGGATCCACCTTTACTATTCTAATTTAGAAATCTCCCTTACTATAATATAGAATTTATCAATGATATTACCAACCAGCCATATATGCGGTATCCTCATTAAGTCAGATTTTAATTAAGTCCGATCGACCATAAAGGCGATATCATTATTTGTCCATAAATCAGCCATATAATCGGTAATCATCTGTCACATAAAGACCGGCCATATAAGCGGTATCACATTATTTCAAATTAATAAAACCAGCCATTAAGGCGGTATAACCTTTTATGTTAAATTATAATTTTTCATATTATAATTAAGGAGATTAATCTAAACTAAAATAATAAAAGCTTCACCCTTCCCCCAGTGGAAAATTAACTACAAAACATAAAAGTAAATAAAAGAAAATAAACTAATACTATTACTGAGAATAAAAATGCATAAATTAAATACTAAAAATAAATAAAAACAAGATGCAATCCTTAAATTTCTTACAAAAACCTAAGGAAAGCATGAGAATTACAAATGAAATGGCTTGGTATTTATAGGAAAATCTAAAGGCTTCCACCAATTTCTCCACCAATTGCTCCACCAAACACTCCACCAAACACTCCACCAAACATGCCACAAGACACTCCAAAAAACACTCCACCAAACATGCAAGCATGTTTTGTGGAAGTTTGACAATTCTAAATTGTCATTTTCCATTTTTTTTATTTTTTGATAATGACTTTAGTAATTACACAAAACACATTGGATTATTTGTTAATTTCGGTCTTGAAAAATTCGGAATTCGAAAATATTTAAAATTTCAAAGTTGTAGATCTTTGGGTCTTCTTTAATCTGAAACTTGAATCAGCTCAATCGGATATCGGATGAAAACGTTATGGCCACAATAGCAAAATTCCGTAAAATTAGAATTTAGGACTACACTTCGTGACGCGTACAGTAAATTTTCGTTTTTGACCTTTGTTCCTCCGGATTTCATCGTTTTAGCCCCGAATTGATTCCATTAAGTCCCAATATTATTTTTATTTTCAAAATTAATAAAAACACATCAAAACGTTCGTAAAACTCGAGAAACTATACAAAATATTAGGTTAAATGAGTGATAAATAGTGATATAATTACCACTCATCACTAACCAATTTTTAACTTTTAAATTTGTATCACTAATTTCCATTAGTCTCTACTAATAGTAAAACTCAATTAAACTAATTTAATTAGAGTGGTATTGGTGACCTATTATATTTTAACTTTTAAAATACTAGAACACTAATTGGTTTAAAATTTTAGAATCCTAAAAAGGTCAAGATTTATATTAAACTATTTAATTAATCTTAGTGCGTTAGAAAATCCAATGGCACATGGAATTGTATCCCGAGTGTAAACCACATTACCGTCTATTTAGATTCGGTTATGGAATTTATATCCGGGTTTTCATCCTATATACCAATGGAATTTATTATGCACTTATTAAGCCCAATATATTAGAATTCAAATTTTAAACCATAAAACCAATTAATCCAATTAATTGTTTTTCCATGCATATCATATTTTAATTTAAACATTTTAAATCACATAAAATCACATTTCATCTCTATAATGATAATGCATCCAATGCATGTTATGGCATGTGAAATGCAAGAGTAGACACCATAAGCTATATGGCATGTCATTTAAATAATTTGAATTAAACATACATATAACATAAAAATATTTTACATTGACCGGGCTCTTATTTTTCCTATACTAATCTAATTAGTAAAAAAATACCCAAGGCATCCTTTGGTCTTCAAATCACGCTCCAAGGTGGTGTTGGCTCATTTTGCGATTTCGGTGCTCCAAATAACAACAATTGAAAGTTTTACATTGGAAAATTAAAATTATAACAATTACAAAAATTGGCCTTATGGCCTTACATCCCAAAATCAAAACCAACAATAAAATAAGAGCCGAAAAAATTTACGACCAATGCAAAATTCATTCATCACATGAAAAACAATAATCATTCATCATATGAATATTATTTTGTGCCTACTCATCTAAACATGCATATCAATATCTATAACTCATATAAGTATATGAAAACAGTAACTTTAAATGAAAAAGAGAAGGGTTAATAACACTTTTCAACCTTGCTCTCGATGCCAATTTCAGTAAACGCTTTCCTTGCGTAAGAAAACGTCGACTAAACCTACTAAAAGTCCGGGGGAATCTTTTATGTCGTATGGACAAGATGAAAGTCCAGGTCTTCAACCTAAACTGATAAAGGTCAAGAGGAATGTACCACTAACTAGACCTGATGATGGTCCTGGATAACCTCTAGTTGACCAAATATGCTGAGGGTTTGGGGTATTCTACAATATGATCTAGACTTCAGGTCTTCAACCTAACAGACCAGGGTCATTGGGAATGTTCCCGTTGACTGGTATAGATAAAGGTCCAGAATAATCTCCAGTCAATGTGATATGCTGAATGTTGGAGTTTTATAAGATTCCGAAGATCATTAATCAAGCATGAAACAAGTGTGAATACATTCAAAAGAGGTGCGGAATACTCCCAATGATCGGTTGAGTCGACGCGGGTGAACACAAAAACGAACTGCCCTCTCCTCCAAGGCTCGGCAGTGACAGATTTTCGGTCTTCAAGATTCGGCCATGGACTCCATTAAAGCTCCAAGCTCCAAGCTCTTGATGATGGTGATTCCATGCTCATGAAGTTACTGCCCTATTGTAGGGGTTTTAGGGGCTAAATCCGGTAACGCAACGGAAACAGTGGAAAATCAAATTTTCCGATTTCAAAACTTTTTCTCGGATTAATTAACCAATAATCAAATTATGAAATAAAATTCAATAAATCAAATTTAAGTGAATTTACCGAATTGCCCTTACACCTAGTATTTTGTTCATTTTAGTCTGAAATTGTTCAAATAAATTTTGGATGATTCTAAATCATTTCTAAGATGAACTTAGCAAGTTCAAAACATCAAAACACCAAAAGCAACCAAAATCCCCAAAAATCATCATTTGGCCGAGAGCACCATTAGGGTGCCAAAGTGTGCATTTTGCACTTCCATGCTTCAAGACACATCCAAATGAAATCCAATCAACATGAAAATTTATATGCATCTCATACACATATTTATACACAACATAATTGAAAAGTCCAAAATTTGGACAAGGTCTTAAACCCTAATTTTTCAATTTCTTCAAATTGGACAATTAGACCAAATTGGTTAAATCAATTACTTCAATCATCATTCTTCCATCCAACCAAAGTCTCAAGACAATGAAACAACTCTAGATCAAATCTAGGTCATCTAAGAGTGGGTCAACAACTCTAGATAAGCAACAAAGTTTCCAAAACCATAAAAGAATACTTATAACTACACTAGTCACAAGCTTCCATCATCATACATTCTCAACACTTTCATCAAAGTTCCATTCACCAAAAACACAAAGAATAAAGAAAATAATAGCATAAGAACATCACAAGATGTAGCCTAGAACATAAGGAACAATTTCCTCTCTAATAGCAAGTTAAGAAAACTTACTAAATCCAAGCCTTTTCCTTTGTTTTTCCTTTCTTCCTCTCTAGCTTATTTTGTTTTCTTTAATGGAGTTTAGGTTAGAAAGAGTATTAGGTTATTTACCAAATGAAAAATGAAAACAATATACACTTGCTTGGAAAATGCCCTTGGCCGAAATTCATAAGCAAATATAAGGAAATGTAATTTCAATTTCATTTAGTTACAATTTGATCAACTTGTTAAATATCTGATAAACACTTTATAGATATTTTAATTAAGTCCACAAAGGCAACTTAGCCATTTAATTCAATATCCAAATGTTAAGATATTTATATTTTAATTAATTTAATCATTTAACAATTAAATAATTAATTAATTAAATACATATATTCATTTAGGATATTAGTCAAATATCTCAATTTGACAATTAATTAATGTGTATTTAAATTAATCAAGTATTAAATGTAAATACACAATAATTAAGGAAATGATTATCGGGTCCTTTAACATGTATTTTGTGTTAACCTTTAAACGACTTTATAAATAATCAATATTATTTATAAATGTTGCTCTAGTGCTCTACGAGTATATTTCATTATTGAGACTCTCTAGATTCAGGCATATCCATCACGAAATCTAATTTCGTGTCCATAATTTATCCACCCGTAAATTATGACGATCACGGATAAACTCGCTGAATCATACAGGTCGAGGTCATGGAAAATGTATAATTCCTCCGTCACAGGTATCTGGATTTATCCTAGAGATATAGATGTAAACATCAAATCTCTATGTGGATTATCCAGTCGACTATTCTATTAGCAAACTCTAAAAGAATGTTTAGAACTAGCTTCTAAACTTTACCACGGGCCCATTGTTTTATCTGATTGCTAATCATATGGACTACCTATGCTCTGGTACACAGAACTGACGGATACTATCTTGATACACATAGGACACCCTGAGGATCTATCTACACCCAATGAACAGGCGGAGGTCTGATCTAAATAGATCGGTGACGTGACTGCCATCTAAGTGTAGAAGATGTCTTATGTGCCCACAATGGCATCTCAAGTCTAAGAATCACAAGTGCTACTCAACCCGAGAAGATTCTTATTGACGTTGGTGTACCATCCATTAAGAATCTTCGGTGAGTCGTTCAGTGTTTATCCGCTATAAACACCCACACGTCTATACTAGTCTCCAAGTCTAATAGTTCATTGAGAAACCATTGGAATCATATATTCTAGTATACGACATGTACCGGTCTCAACGGGTTTACTATACTGACCAAGTAATGTAAACCTTGACCAGAAACTGTCTGAGAATGACAACGTCATGATACTACTCAATGTCAGTTGCGACGCTTTTGCAACAGTACCATGACTAATCATTATAAGGTCATTACGTATTTTCCATATAAAAAGATAAATTATATTATAGAAACTGCATATATTATTCATAATAATAATGTTTTAAATAAGTATTCAAAAGAAATACAACCGGGAATTGGCGCTCTGAGCACCAACCCCAACAAAATCTCCCACTTGCTATAGTGCCAATAACGATTGTATCTAATACCCATCGACTCCACGTGTTTATCAAACAACTTCGGAGGTATGGCCTTCGTTAGCGGGTCTGCTACATTATCTTCACTCGGTACCTTGCACACGACAATATCCCCTCGAGACACTATCTCTCGAATGATTTGGTACTTGCGTTCCACATGCTTCGACTTCTGGTGCGCCCTCGGTTCCTTTACTTGCGCAATGGCTCCAGTATTATCACAGTATAACAGAATCGCATTCTCGATACTTGGGACAACTCCCAATTATGTGATAAAGTTCTTTATCCACAAAGCCTCTTTTGCAGCTTCAGAAGCTGCAATATATTCCGCCTCAGTGGTGGAATCTACTGTCGATCCCTGTTTGGAGCTCTTCCAACAAACTTCACCTCCGTTAAGGGTAAATACGAATCCAGATGTAGACTTTCTATCATCAGGATCTGATTGGAAATCAGAATCCGTATACCCGTTAACTTGCAGTTCGTTCCTCCATAAATTATTAACTTATCCTTAGTACCTTTAAGATACTTGAGGATATGTTTAATGGCCATCCAATGGTCATTACCTGGATTGGACTGATATCGACTAGTTACGCTAACATCGAAATTGATATCAGGCCTCGTACATAACATGGCATACATTATGCTACCCAAACACGAAACATAAGGTTGGTTAGACATTCTAACCTTCTCATCTTCTGTTTGTGGACTTATCTTCTTAGTAAGATGAATCTCATGTCTGAACGGTATGTTTGTTGTCTTACAGTTACCAAAATTATACCGTTCCAAGATCTTATCTATGTACGTTGATTGGGATAACCCAATGAGCCTCATTTGTCTATCTCTATAGAGTTTTATCCCTAAAACATAGGAAGCTTCTCCCAGGTCCTTCATGGAGAAATTCTTACAGAGGTACGCTTTTACGCTTTGTAACATACCTAAATCATTCCCAATGATTATGATGTCATCAACATATAGGACTAAAAATACGACGATACTCCCACTGGCCTTCTGATACACACAGGATTCTTATGAATTCTTGAGAAAACCAGACGATCTAATAATCTCGTCGAATTAAAGATTCCAACTTCGTGAAGCTTGTTTAAGTCCATAAATGGACTTCTTAAGCTTACATACCATGCCCGAGTTTTTGCTGGATGCAAAACCTTCCGGCTGTTCCATATAGATTTCTTCATCAAGAAATCCATTTAGAAAAGCCGTTTTAACATCCATTTGCCAAATCTCGTAGTCATGATACGCAGCTATAGAAAGCAAAATCCGAATAGACTTAAGCATTGCTACTGGCGAAAAATTTTCATCGTAGTCGACGCCAGGTCGCTGCGTGTAACCTTTTGCTACCAGTCGAACCTTGTAAGTTTCAACCTTACCATCAGGCCCGCGCTTTCTCTTGTAAACCCATTTACAACCGATAGGAACAATTCCTTCGGGAAGCGGAACCAAATCCCAAACTTGATTCTCATGCATTTAGTCTATCTCGGATTTCATGGCACATTGCCATTTCACGGAGTCGATGTCCAACATCGATTCTCTATAGGTGAAATGATCTGTCTCTTCAACTAAGAGAACATCCAGACTCTTTTCTTGTATCAAATACAAGCGTTCAGGAGGTCTAGATACCATTTCCGACCTACGGAGTGTATGTGTTGAAGGTCCTTCATCTACTTGAACTTCAGGTTCCTCCGTTGTTTCGTTGTTTTCAGGTTGGACTTCATCAAGCTCAACATGTCTATGATTACCACCTTCTGACAAAAATTCTACTTCTAGAAATTTTACGAAGCGAGCTACGAACACATTTCGATGCTCGGTATCATAGAATAGATATCCCCTCGTATTCGAAGGATATCCGACAAACCTAAACTTTAGCCCTTGAGGCGAAAGCTTATCTTGCTGAGTCACCCTGACATAGGCAGGACAACCCTAAACCTTAATATAATTAAGATTTGGTCTCCTACCGAACCATATCTGATACGGAGTCGTAGGAATAGCTTTTGAAGCAATCTTGTTCAAAAGATGTGCAGCTGTTAAAAGAGAGTAGCCTCATAAATAATAGGGCAAATCTGGGAAACTCAACATTGATCGGACCATATCCAATAAAGTCTGATTTCTCCTCTCAGACACTCCATTGTGTTGTGGAGTACCTGGAGGAGTATATTAATTTATCGATTAATTCCAAATTAATCTTTCTCTCTCTTTAAATTAATCCCAGATTAATTAAAGTGCGAGTCATATGTCATTGGTGAATCTTCGGGAAGCGACCCATGAGATCCCCGGATATGTTGGTAGTAAATACGATTGTCGGACTATCCGAACACGTGAGTACCTAGTACTACGTTTTACCGATTTACAAGACAAGGTTGGCTTATAGCAAAGCGCCATGCCTACCCAATTCTCCAGAATCATGCTTACTGGAATAAACAATCTATATCAGGCGTAGTATACGTGGTATTGCGTATTTCGATCCAATATCAGATGATCATGTGCTAGGCCTGGGGCTGGAATTGTGTCTGCCCAGTACGAAGCACATGTCAGATGTCTAGTAACTAGTCTCTATATCGGATAACTATGACCTAGTCATATTATCCCGATGACTGCAATACTTAAGAGAACCAGTACCGTATCCTACGTGACCATCATCTCCATATGACTGAAGTGACACTTCCGTCTTGACATCACACCCAACACATTACGATTCTCAATATACCCAGCATAGGCGTACACAGAACCTGTT
This sequence comes from Zanthoxylum bungeanum, assembly GCA_019454045.1. Classification (NCBI taxonomy): domain Eukaryota; kingdom Viridiplantae; phylum Streptophyta; class Magnoliopsida; order Sapindales; family Rutaceae; genus Zanthoxylum; species Zanthoxylum bungeanum. The sequence continues at coordinate 261,050 of SKCR01028367.1, forward strand.
AAAGCCCTGGACGACCGCAACCAAAGTATATTGATTGTCGCAAGTATTAGCGGTGTAAGTCTCAGGTTAAGACCAAATACACCTACCCTGATTTCAGACTTCCATAGACACATAGTCATACTACCAATGGAATTCCGATGGGGTCTATCCAGAGCGAAGCTGTTTCCCATACCATCGGTAAAACACAACCTCCTATTACACTTGCATGAGTATCCTATACCCAAATATATGAGAACTATGTTGTTGTGCCCTCACAACGCGCACAAGTGTAATACTAGTCTTTTACGCATTTATCGTTGTCCAATCTCGACAATGCTCTGACTAGGGATATTTAATGATTTATCCTTTGTGGACTGATATTGTCTCATATCATTCTCAATCCAGGAACAAATCATAGAGACCTCCTATCATTTATACATCTAGGTGATCTAATCACAAATGATAAGAGAGCAATCTCCTTTGTCACATAGTTAATTTGTACAACAACACCATGATCTGTATAAATAGTGACGCTATGGGTCATAATTGTCCAACACTGTAGGTCTGAGGGAGTCTTCAATGCCCTTTGGACCATACGAGGGGTCCAGTTCTTACCTTAGTCTACTCCAAATTCGATGTTGATTAGACTTTTGGTGCTATACTAACAGAGGCAATATTGGCTGAATCTATTCAGCTGACTGGATTTGATCATGTCGAGTGAGATTACCGTAGTTTGGAGTTGCTTATTGCTTATAGCCACAGACTAATTTAGTTATGTCTAAAATAATACTTTTACTTGTCGTTTGGAGACCATGTCAGCTGACCTAGAGGGTGGTTCTTGGATATCCGCTAAAACAAAGGTCATGTCATATTCGTTTGGACAAGATACAAGTCATTATATATCACTTGAAGTAGTTACACGTCCAATAGACTACCTTATAGTCAACTGGACCTGCTGGATGTTCAGGATGGTATGCTCTTGTCGACTTGGAGAAATGAGTTGCTTTATAAGATGACTGGACCAGATGAAGGTTCATGTACATTGACTAGGGCATATGAGGAAATTCAGATATTGATTAGAGCTTGCAAATATTATATTCCTCCCAAGTGAGCAACGTGTACTTGTTTAGAATGGTCTTGACTGTCCCCTTATGATAATATTAGTGTCTTTAACTTATTCTTCTTACCCTAATTGGGCCTTATGAGATGAGCCTCTAGAGGCTTGGGCAATTTATTTGATAATTGACTTGAAACTCTAGAGGCTTGGGCCCTTCATTTGATAATTGACTTGAAATCAAACACGGCCTTGAGGAAGGAAGTTGTTGAAACTAAGACAATGACTGAGATTGATAAGAAATGTGCAAAAGAGGCTGAGGATAGAGCCAAAGTTATCGAGTTGACCTTGAAGGCTGAGAGAGAATTGACAACACTTGGCATATAATCTTTTCTTTGATACTATTTCGAGACCTTGGCTTAAATGAAGGCCAAATCTTGGTTGCTTCCACTTCATGTCGGATAAAGACATAAGCTTAGATAAAGGACAACTCTTGGTCGCTTGGACTTGATGTCGAATGAGATAAATTGATAGAAGTTGGCATCATATCGTTTATGCTAAAGGCCTACGCTCATAATTCTCATTTATAGGGCGGTAGTCTCTTGCTTGTGGGATCCTTCTGTCTAATGGCTGATGAGTCTTCATACCAGAATCCATCGATCATTTGGAAAGGTTTGAAGTCATCTTTTTATGGCAGTTATTGGAATCGTCGCATTTTTTATTCCTCTTATCTTCTTCTTGTAGGACACAGAAATCGGTGACGCTGTTCCAGGCTCGCAGCCTAGTCGGGAGTACGGAGTAGTCCACTGGGGAACTAAACCGGAGAAATAAAATGGAGTAGCCACCTAGTGTGAACTGGGAAAATGATTTAAGGTCGCACTCACCCCTCGCAAGGGAAGACCTCAAACCGTTGGGTTCGGAATAGTCCCTTACTTATGCCACTTGTAATGGAAGGATTTGTTCAATAATATAACCGAGTCTACGCAAGAATAACTAAAATCTAAGTTCACATATGACCTATATCTAAGTTTGCATATAACCTATATCTAAGTTTGCATGCATAAAAGTAAGCCGGAATAACGGCAAGCACACAATCTCATGAACCTATTGAATTAACAAACACGAAAATATAAATAAATAACAATCTAAAGGTAAACATAAATTAAATTCCTAATGCGAAAGAAATAACTAAATCATGCTTGGAAGTAATCAACTAAATCATCTATAAAAATAACATACTATGCAACCTAGCCATGCATAAAAAATAACATACTAAACAACCAAACGATAGATAAACACAATATTGGATGAAACGAAATATGTGTGTCTCTCAAGCGGTACGTGGAATTGTATCCCGAGTTCAGACCGCACTACCGTCCATTCGGATTCGGCTACGGAATTTACGTCCGGGTTTCGATCCGATATACCGCAAGAGATAACACATATTTCATTCATCCCATGGCCACAACATACATGAATCTATAATATGCATGCGAAGTAATAATAATAAATAACGGAAAGAAAGTGCGGGAATAAATAGAAAGGGTGCCCTCAGGTCTAACCTCTTAATTCGTCTCTTGGAAGTGCGTTAAACGGTGGTCGAAACGGTTGATGCTCCGCAACTTTTCCGATTTACTGGTTCGTTGTTTCCTTCGTTGCCTCGCTGTTTTAGGCTTATGTTTCCTCTATTTTGCAGCTGTTTTCTGGTCACTATTTTTGCGGTAATTGGGGACTGTTTTGGCTTACTATTTTGCGGTAATAGAGGTGTATTGGGGCTTCTGTTTGTGCGGTTATTTGGGCAGTTTCTGGGCTGATTTTTGGTAGTTTGAGGGTGCAGTTCAGAGGCTGATTTTGCGGTAATTTGGGCAGATTTCATGGGTATTTTCGGTGGTTTGGAGTGCAGTTTGGGGTGCAGTTTGGTGGCTTTGAGGGGGTATTTTTTGGGTAGTTTTTATGCAATTTTTGAAGGCGGTTTGGATGCAGTTTTCGGTGAAATGAGAAGGGCTGTTTGGCATGAGTATGGAGGCTGGTTCTTGGTTATATCTTGCAGCAATTGCAAGGGTAATTCCTTTGTGTTGGGCGTGAACGCTTGGGTCTCTAAGGTTGGGTTTATGTTTCTTTTTATAGGCAAGGGTTGAGGTTTACCTTATGCGAATAGGGAATGAATATTGTGTAATTATGAGGGATATTTAATTTATGTATCATAAGGAAATGATCTCTTCAATTTAGGAAGGTAATTTGATTTAATTGGATTTGATTTTATTTAGTTTAGGAATGTGATTTAATTTAATTAGGAAGGTGATTGATGAGATTTAATTTGAATCTTTTAATTTTGGAAAGTGATTTGGTTTGATTTCAACATGTGTTTAATGTGGGGATTTGTTATTTTGGAAGGCTTTGGGCGTGAATTAGAGGGTTCGGGCGTGTGGTTGGTCCCTTTGGTGGGCTTGGTGGTGTATGGGCTTGGTGTATGGCTTGCGGGGGTTTTGGGCCAAGGATAAGTTTTAAAACAGAGGCCTAATGAGCAAACTCGAAGCTAAGCAAACGAATTAATCCAACAGGGTATTGATTTCAGACTTTTCCCTTCCGACGTCTGTTTCCCGCGACTTCCACAACTTAAAGAGTAGTGCCTCTATGTGAGACTCATCATCGGGACTTGTGCAGTGTGTGACAATGAAAATCCTATCAAAGTTATGCAATGTTTTTTTACTTACCTGGCTCGCCAACTGCCACTTGACTTACCTGTTGTTTCGAACTGAGTTGATATTGTGGTGAGGTGCTTCGACCCCGAGGTTCATCCATGTAAGATGCTGCGATCTCTAGGAATCACTACCAAACTGAGCTGATGTGGTGGCGAGGTGCTTCGACCCCTGAGCTTTGTTCCTGAACCACCAAATGTGGGCTTTATTCCCAAACTATGCTGATGATGCAGTGGGCCTCGACCCTAGGACGCATTCCGAAACTGCAACTGATGTGTGGGCCTCGACCCTGGGACGCATCCCAAAACTGATGATGTAGTGGGCCTCGACCCTGGGACGCATCCCGGAACTATAACTGATGATGCAGTGGGCCTCGACCCTAGGACGTTTCCCGGAACTGCAACTGATGTGTGGGCCTCGACCCTGGAACGCATCCCAAAACTGATGATGTAGTGGGCCTCGACCCTGGGACACATCCCGGAACTACAACTGATGATGTAGTGGGCCTCGACCCTGGGACGCATCCCGGAACTGCAACTGATGTGTGGGCCTCGACCTTGGGATGCATCCCAAAACTGATGATGTAGTAGGCCTCGACCCTAAGACGCATCCCGGAACTACAACTGATGATGTAGTGGGCCTCGACCCTGGGACGCATCCCGAAATTGCAACTGATGTGGGCCTCGACCTTGGGACGCATCCCAAAAACTACTGATGTGGGCCTCGACCCTGGGACTCATCCCAAAAACTGTTGATGTGAGCCTCGACCCTGGGACGCATCCCAATACCGCTGACAATGTGGGCCTCGACCCTAGGACGTATCCCAAAACTGTTTACAATGTGGGCCTCGACACTGGGACCTATCCCAATACTGCTGACAATGTGGGTCTCGACCCTGGGACGCATCCCCAAAACTGATACTGATGTGGGCCTCGACCTTGGGACTCATCCCCAAACTGATACTGATGTGGGCCTTGACCCTGGGACGCATCCCAAAACTGTTGTTGATGTGAGCCTCGACCCTGGGACTCATCTCCAAACTGATGCTGATGTGGGCCTCAACCCATGCTCCATTCCCAAAGTGCCCTTCCCGGCATACTGAACCTCATCCCCGAGGCATTGCTGATGTGATGGTTCATTCCCGAACCGTGCTATATGAGAAAGGGTAGATTGGTCACCTCCAGTCTCTGTTCATCTTTCTGTTCTTTGCTGCTTTCATTAGGTCAAGGTATATCTCTTGATGTGATGTTGCATACCAACATACTATACTGCCTCTCACGAGATAATCCCAATAGCCAAACATATTTTCGTCCTCAAAGGATGCTTCGTGTCGAAACTATAGAACCTTCAAAGTACTTGATACACTCAAATCCGACCGTCTGAATGAGTGATCTGAACTAGACTCCCAGTGTGTGTGTGCCAAAGTTCTTTCGCAGCTTAATCCTTAAGTAAGCCAACTCGATGATTTTGTCTCGGAGAATTGGATCAGTGGGTCTAACCAACCTAGATGTCTTGATCATACTCTGTGATTACTTCCTCGTACTCAACATGATATGGTTTTCTTCTTCTTTTCTTTCGTCTCTTTCTTTTCTTTCTTTTCATTTTGAACTTTTTTTTTCTCTTTTATTGTTCTTTTTCTCTTTTATTGTTCTTTTCTCTTTTCTTTTCTTTCTCTTTTTCAACACACCTAACCTTTAAAGTAGCATTTCTCCTCATGGTGGTCCTAATACTCGACCATGGGTAGCTTCACGCTTATCGGTTATAGGTGGTCAATTTTTTCTTTTCTTTTCAGAGACTTTTTCTTCGTTTCCAACCATATCACATATCGTAACATAAGTAAACCAGGATTGACATCTAGGCAAACGGTCATTCACTGATCCGCCATCTCTTCAACTAGTCATCTCACCGACTACTCAGGCTTCTACTACTAAGATCTTGTAATCAAGTGCTCACGAGTCTAGCCGTTATCAACCACTCAGAATACCGGACAAGAGAACATCTCGCACTCATCGTTTCTAAGTTTCACCCTATAGCAAACAATGTCATCACCGGACATATGCCTAACCATGAAGGACTTTTTTTTTCCTCTTACTCCACTGGAATTCTTCCTTTCAACCGCTGATAATGTGGGCTTCGCCCCCTGGGATCCTTCTTGAAACTGATACTGATGTGGGCCTCAACCCTGGGGTTCCTTCCCCAAAACTAATACTGATGTGGGCCTCAACCCTGGGATTCATTCCCGAAACTAATACTGATGTTGGCCTCAACCCTTTGATTCTTTCCTGAAACTAATACTGATTCATTCTTGAAACTGATGTGGGCCTCAACCCCGTAATTCATTCCTGAAAACTGATACTGATTCATTCTTGAAACTGGTGACACTGTACTGTTGCTGCTTTTGGTTGGCTTGCCTTTACTGCTTCCTCTTTTTCTTTTTTGAAACCTGTGAATACAAAACAAAATAAAAACGCAAAAAATAATGCAAGTACGTTACATGTATGCATGAATGCATGGATGAATTTCCTATTCCGTTGGGTTAGGTCTTCCACCAGTCCTTTTGGTGATCGCTCAATCTTCTCTTCCTTAGGCAAAATATTGCTTCAATCTGTCTACGTTGATCGACTCGGTGAATTCATTCCCTTTTAAATCTGACAGTCTCACTGCCCCGTTTCCCATCACTTTCTGGACTATGTACGGTCCTTCCCAGTTAGGTCTGAACATTCCTCTCGGGTCTGCCATCGACGGCTTCGACTGCTTAAGCACCAGATCGCCCTTTCTGATCTTGGTAGGACGCACCTTCTTATTGAATGCTCGGGCCAACCTCTTCTAGTATAACTGCATATGATATAAGGACTTCATTCTCTTCTCATCCAGCAATGCTAACTGTTCAAATCTCTACGAGGCCCATTTTTGTTCGGGTAACTCTGCTTCTGCTAATACCCGCTTGGACTGTATCTCAACTTCCACTGGCAGTACTGCTTCCATTCCGTAGACCAGAGAGTAACGCGTGGCTCATGTTGCTGTCCTCACAGAAGTTCTGTATCCCCACAGGGCGTACGGTAGTTTGTCAACCCAATCTTTATAGTTCTCTGTCATCTTGGCTAGTATCCTCTTTATCGTCTTATTGGCTGCCTCGACTGCCCCGTTTGACTGCGGTCTGTACGGTGACGACTTATGATGTCCTATCCCGTACCTCTGTAGCATTGCCTTTGTTTCTCCTTGAAACTGAACTCCATTGTCCGTTAATACATGATTCAGCATTCCATATCGGCATATAAGATTCCGGGCTATAAACTTTACCATCTGCTTCGCTGTAACATTGCGAAATGACTCTGCTTCCACCCATTTCGAAAAATAGTCCACTGCCACTACTATGAAGCGATGCCCATTCGATGCGTGCAGTCGAATTTCTCCGATCATGTTAATTCCCCATGTTGAGAAAGGCCACGGCTCTGACAGCCCGTGCAACTATGTGTGCGGCAAATGGTTCAAGTTACCGTGTGCTTGGCAATCGTGACAATGCTTTACTAGCTTCGCGCAGTCAACTTCCATGGTCGACCAGTAGAAGCCATGTCTTACTATCTTGCGAGACAAATTCAATCCATTCATCTGCGGTCCACATACTCTGGCATGTACTTCTTCCATTGCCTTCTGAGCCTCTTCTTTTCTTAGACACTTCAACTGAATTCCATTCGCTTGTCTCTTGTATAGTTCTCCCTTCAAACTCACATATTGAGAAGCCAACTTCTGAATGGCTGTTATGTCCTTTCTGCTCGCTTCTTCTGGGAGTTCCCCCGTTCTAGATATCTCTGAATGTCGTGATACCAATGTTTCCCATCGTTGACCTCTACTTCCAAGATTCTTTCTATCTCATAAACAAGTTTGCTTGCCGTTGTCAACACTAGAGGTCTCATCACCAACTTCTCTGGATTTTTCCAAGTCACGGCTAGTGTAGCTAACGCATCGGCCATTTGGTTTTCTTCTCGCGGCAAGTGCTAAAACTTACAATCGGGGAGGGCCTTTACCACACTCCTGAGGTGGAACAAGTAAGTTTTCAATCGTTCTTCCTTCAATTCACATTCTTTTTGCATATGTCGGTCTACCAACATCGAGTCTCCGTAGACTTTTACGTTTTTAGCTCTCTAGGCTATCAGTGCCGTCAGTCCAAAGGCGCATGCCTCATACTCAGCCATATTGTTGGTTGCACCGAACGTCAATCTTTTGGCCATCGGCAAGGTTTCTCCTTCAGGGGTTACTATCACGATCCTTATTTCGGCTCTTTTGCAGTTCACCGCTCCGTCGAAGTACATTTTCCATCCTTGGACTATTATTGTCTGGATCTCCTCGTCTGGGAATTCAAACTTGTATTGATCTCCTTCTATCGGTAGTAATGCCCGGAACTCTGCTACGACTCGACCTTTGATCACTTTAAAAGTGAGATACTCTACGTCAAACTCTGTCAGCAATACCAACCATCTGCCTAACTTCCCCACTAGCGAAGGTACTGAATGCAGATACTTCAAAGGGTTCTCATTTGCTACCACTTGGATCTTGTACGACTAGAAGTAATGACACAGTTTTCTAGACGCCCACACTACTGCCAAACATATATTCTCTACCTCTTGATATCGGGCTTCGTATGGAAGCATCTTCTTACTGAGGTAGTAGACTGTATGCTCTACACCCATCTCATCTGCTTGAACCATCATTGCCCCCATCGCTTCGGGTTCTATTGCTAAATACAGGACCAAGGGTTTGCCTGGTCTCAGAGGTTTCAATACAGGAGGTTTCACCAAGTATTCCCTGATCTTGTCGAAAGATTCTTGGCATTGTTCATTCCATTTCACTGGCTGGTCCTTCCTTATCAATTTGAAGATAGGCTCACATACCGATGTCAACTTGGCGATGAACCGACTGATGTACTGGATTTTCCCAAGGAATGCTCTAACTTTTTTCTCCATCTTTGGCGTAGGCATCGCAGTAATCACTTTGATCTTCTCAGGGTCTACTTCTATTCCTCCCATTCACACTGTATGTCCTACCAATTTTCCTGACGTTACCCCGAACACACTCTTCTTGGGATTTAGTTGCACGTTGTATTTGTCGACTCGTTCAAGGAACTTTTCCAGTGATTTTATGTGTCCACTTCTTGTCTCCGACTTCACCATCATGTCATCCACATATACTTCAATTTCCGTATGCATCAAGTCGTGGAATAATGTGGTGGCCATCCGCTGGTAAGTGGCTCCCGCATTCTTGAGCCCAAATGGCATCACCTTATAACAATACGTACCCCAATCTATGACAAAGGCAGTCTTATGCTTGTCTTCTTCAGCCATAAGAACCTGATTATATCCGGAGAACCCATCCGCGAACGAGTACATGGCAGATAAAGCTGCACTATCAACCAGTACGTCTATATGAGGTAAAGGAAAATCATCCTTCTGGTAAACTTTGTTGAGGTCTCTGTAATCCACGCACATTCTGACCTTCCCATCTTTCTTCGGCACTGGCACAATGTTTGCCAACCACTCGGGTACTTCACTACTTCTAGAAATCCCATATCTATTTGCTTCTTGACCTCTTCTCTAACCTTCTTAGCCCACTCAGGTCTCATCCTTCGAAGCTTCTGCTTTACTGGCCTCATATTCGGATAGGTCGGTATCGCATGTGGGCGATACTTCTGTCTACTCCAGGCATGTCCTCATATGACCAAGCGAATACTTTGGCATATTTGACTAACATCTCTTCTAATTTCTTCCGCTCTTCAGAGGTAACCTCGCTTGCAATTAGAATCTCCTTGGGGCTTTCAGGTGTACCAAGGTTAAACGTGTTCGTTTTGGTTGAGTTGATGTCAAATATACTCAAGTCATGTAAGTTGAAAGGGAGGGACTCAGGCAAGTAAGGAAAATGAATGTCTTTATTATTAGCGAATGCAGGAGTACACTCAAATAAATACGGAAGATAAATGTCTTCGTCATCCACATGTGCTTCATCATCCGCAGCCTGGTTTTTCTCAGTCTCTTTATTCTCCTCGAGGGTCAGGCCCTCCAGCTTCATCAGCTCTTCTTCCCATTTGTCTGCTTCCTTCACCAATTCCTCCGTCAACGGTTTCTCACCCTTCACATCCTGGAAGATCTCAAATCCTGGTACCATGACCCCGTTGACTTCTACTGGTTCAGGCTCTCCTTGGTACCATGTGGCTTACACAAAATATTCTGTCAGCTTCAATCATTTCTTCTTAGTATTCGGCTTATCCTCATCAGACTTGTATCCCAACCCCCGCCGGGTGGTCTGCCTTTTAAAGTCAGGTAATGCTCCTCCAACACCTGGACCTTTACCCGTCTCGAACGTCATCTTCTCCATGATCCTAGCCATCTTAGGATCCACCCACTCCTCGAAGGTTGCCGACACTTGGAACCTTGTGAAAGGTTGTATCTCCAAGGTGGCCACAACATTATCCACTTCAACTTTAATAGTGATGATCTCTCCCCCGTACGGAAACTTGATGGCCTGGTGCAAGGTGGAAGGCACGCTCCCAAGTTTGTGAAACCACGGCCTCCCCAATAGCAAAGCAAAAGTAGCCGGTATGTCAAGCACTGTGAACTCAACCTCATCCTCAATTGGGCCCACTTTGACCACTGCAGCAAAAGTACCCTCAACTTCTCGCTTGCTATCATCATATGCCTTGATGGTCATATTGGAGGGAATCAGATCTGTCGCCTTCATACCTAACTTCGACAGAATCTTCAAAGGGCAAACATTGATAGATGAGCCATCATCCACTATTACACAAGATGTATTCTTACCTCTTACTTCAGCTCTTACAAATAATGGCTTGTTATGATTTCTTCCCTTTACCGGAAGTTCCTCCTCAGAAAAGGTTATCACCTGCAAAGCTTCCTTTTGCACCGATCCTACAAATATTGCGGGGTTGGCATCCTCTGGTACTATTATCTTGCTCAAGGCTTCAACCATGGCACGCATGTGCTCCTGCGATGCACACATCAACTCCCAAATGCTCAGATGTGCTCGTGTCTTCTTCAACTGACGCAACACTACATCTCCTTCAGCATTATCCTCGTTTTCTACTATTTCTCTACCTTCTGCCAACACTTCCTTGCCCTTTTTTGTGGTATCACTATAGAAACGCCCACTGCGTGTCATTCCTTTCACCTCCTCCTCATCACTGCCTGAGAGGTCCTCCCAGAAATTCTTTCCCTTCTCTGTTTCATCCTCACAGCTACTATCCCATATCCCCAAGCAAAAGGCTTGGTGGTCAAAAGTTTGGAGGACAAAGCTTTCCGGTAGGCCGGAGCCAATCATGTAGGTAGGTGGCGGGATGGAGTGATAGTTAGGTAGGGGATTTCGGTGTGTGTTGGGTTGCTCCTTTTCGAGGTCGGGTATTTTGTGGGAATCTATGAGGTCCTGAATTTCATGTCGGAGGCGGGCATAGCTGTCGGTGTCATGGCCTTTTTGCTGGTGGTAGTGGCAGTAAAGGTTCGGGCTGAAATTCGGTGGTAGAGGGTGTGGAAGTGGTCTAGTCTCCAAGGGTTTTAGGAGTCTTTCTCTTGTCAACTTCTCAAGCACTTTAGACAAAGGCCTACCTAGGTTAGAGAAACGCTGATTCCTAATTGCGGCAACCTCAGCAGAAACGGGATTGGTACCTGACGGTCCTCCAACAGTCCTCATGTTCAGGCTATAAAACTTCATGTTCTTAGCTTCCTCTTCCCCGATGTCCATGACAGTCTCCCTCATCTGTCGAAAATCCGTAATCATGGAGGTCATCCTCCTCAACTTGCCATAGATATAGGACTTGGTGCCCTTGATGATCTGGTCCTTCTCCGAGGGCCGAGTCTGCATCTTTAGCAGCTGGCTTTTCCAGCGATCCACATAGTCCTTGAAGCTCTCCTTCGGCTTCTATTTTGTATTCTCTAAGTCGCGAAGCGACAAGTCGATCTCCAAATCTGTGACATATTGATTCAAAAAGGCCTATGCCAGTGCCCTCCAATCATCTTTGACCTTCCTTTCCAGGCCATGATACCATACCACGGGTGCCCCCTCAAGTGACATCCCGAACATCTTCTGGACCTGACGCTTCGACAGACCCACTGAACTCATCACAGAAACGTATTGCCGGAGATAGACCCTCGGATCCTCGTTTCCGTTGAATTTGGCTAAGTCAGGCATCTTGAACTGAGCCGGCAACTGTTCCTCAAACGTCATTGCCTCATAGTCAAGTAGATCTTCATGTTTGCCCCTCATCTTACGGGTAACCGATTCTACCTGATCTCGGAGTTTCTGCAATTCAGCCTAAGACCCGGCTATCCTTCATGTGGCGTACTCAGCCATATCATCATCGAAGACATGGATATCATCATTCAACCTGTTCGGAGGGTCCTCGCGCCTCAGATTCTCAGAGCCTCCCCTAGCACGGGGCACTGCCATATTAGCCATAGCGGTGGTCAAAGCTTGCAGTTGCTCGGTAACCTTAGTGAGACTTGTTTTCAGCTGATCCATACGGTAACCGTGCTTTATTGCAATCGGGCCAAAAGGTCCAACTGAATCCAAATGAAGATGGTCCTAAACGCAAGCATAAAGGAATAGTTTATATTGGTCCTACAACTACAATTCATATGATGGTTTATAAGGGTATAGACAAAGGCTCCCGCTGACGAAGGATTGCCCACAACTAGGACTCCCCACTCAAGGGTTCAAGCGACCAAGTGAGCGCACATTTTTTATACCTCAAGGTACGTGCCAACGAGTTATGGTAGATGACTGACTATCAAATGGATTTCCTATTGTAGATTCCCCAGAGGGAGGGCAGAGCGAACTCTCTTCAATACCCAAGCCTCTTAGGCTCTTATCGCCTTGGTGCCAGGAATAAACAACAAATTCTCCAAATTAGTCCATCACAGTAAGCTTCGAGTAAATGATTATCTAGGTTCCTTCACAGCTTTTCCTTATAGAAATGTAGTGAATGAAGGAAGACACCAAACCATTACCTAGCTCTAAAAGTGCCTTTGATTAAACCCCTTCAACCCACAGTAGACACGGTTAACTAAAACAAAAATCACAAACATTACAAGGCATTATTTCGGGGCCAATTCTCTATCCACAGTGGAGTCGCCAGAATGTAGGACACAGAAATCGGTGACGCTATTCCAGGCTCGCGGCCTAGTCAAGAGTACGGAGTAGTCCACGGGGGAACTAAATCGGAGAAATAAAATGGAGTCGCCACCCAGTGTGAACTGGGAAAATGATTTAAGGCCGCACTCACCCCTCGCAAGGGAAGATCTCAAACCGTTGGGTTCGGAATGGTCTCTTACTTATGCCACTTGTAATGAAAGGATTTGTGCAATAATATAACCGAGTCTACGCAAGAATAACCTACATCTAAGTTTGCATATGACCTATATCTAAGTTTGAATATAACCTATATCTAAGTTTGCATGCATAAAAGTAAATCGGAATAACGGCAAGCACACAATCTCATGAACCTATTGAATTAACAAACACGAAAATATAAATAAATAACAATCTAAAGGTAAACATAGATTAAATTCCTAATGTGAAAAAAATAACTAAATCATGCTTGGAAATAATCAACTAAATCATGCATAAAATAATATACTAAGTAACCTAGTCATGCATAAAAAATAACATACTAAACAACCAAACGATAGATAAACATAAGATTGGATGAAATGAAATATGTGTGTCTCTCAAGCGGTACGTGGAATTGTATCCTGTGTGCAGACCGCACTACCGTCTATTCGGATTCGGCTACAGAATTTACGTATGGGTTTCCATCCGATAGACTGCAAGAGATAACACATATTTCATTCATCCCATGGCCACAACATACATGAATCTATAATACGCATGCGAAGTATAATAATAAATAACGGAAAGAAAGTGCGGGAATAAATAAAAAGGGTGCCCTCAGGTCTAACCAATTAAGTCGTCTCTTGGAAGTGCGTTACACGGTGGTCGAAAGGTTTGAGGCTCCGCAACTTTTCCAATTTACTGGTTCGTTGTTTTCCTTTGTTGCCTCGCTGTTTTGGGCTGTTGTTTCCTCTATTTTGCTGCTATTTTCTGGTCACTATTTTTTGGCTTACTGTTTTACGGTAATAGAGGTGTATTGGGGTTGCTGTTTGTGCGGTTATTTGGGCAATTTCTGGGCTGATTTTTGGTAGTTTCAAGGTGCAGTTCTGGGGCTGATTTTGCAGTAATTTGGGCAGATTTCAGGGGGTATTTTTGGTGGTTTGCAGTTTAGGGTGCAGTTTCGGTGGCTTTGTGGGGTATTTTCTGGGCAGTTTTTATGCGATTTTTGAAGGCAGTTTGGATGCAGTTTTTGGTGAAAGGAGAAGGGCTGTTTGGCGTGAGTATGAAGGCTGGTTTCTTGGTTATATCTTGCGGTAATTGCAAGGGTAATTCCTTTGTGTTAGGCGTGAATGCTAGGGTCTCTAAGTTTGGGTTTATGTTTCTTTTATAGGAAAAGGGTTGAGGTTTACCTTATGCGAATAGGGAAGGAATATTGTGTAATTATGGGGGATATTTAGTTTGTGTATCATAAGGAAAGGATCTCTTCAATTTAGGAATGTAATTTGATTTAATTTGATTTGATTTGATTTAGTTTAGGAATGTGATTTAATTTAATTAGGAAGGTGATTGATGAGATTTAATTTGAATCTTTTAATTTGGGAAAGTGATTTGGTTTGATTGCAATATGTTTTTAATGTGGGGATTTTTTATTTTGGAAGGCTTTGGGCGTGAATTAGGGGGTTCGGGAGTGTGGTTGGTCCCTTGGTGGGCTTAGTGTGTGGCTTGGTGGTGTATGGGCTTGGTGTGTGGCTTGCGGGGGTTTTGGGCCAATGATAAGTTTTAAAACAGAGGCCTAACGATCAAACCCGAAGCTAAGCAAACAAAGTAATCCAACAGAGTATTGATTTCTGACTTTTCCCTTCCGACGTCCGTTTACCGCGACTTCCACAACTTAAAGAGTAGTGTCTCTATTTGAGACTCATCATCGGGACTTATATACAAAAATACAGTGCCTACACTTCCCACTAGATCTCGACTTGTGCTCGAGTCATTGCTTGGTTCATGGTGTAACATGTGAAGTTTGTTAGATTCTTATACAATCTACTATTGGCAAATAGACCATTGTGGAAAGCTTCGACATCGGTAGGTTAATAGAGATCCAGTATTGATATAATTTTCTTATTGAAGCGAGCCACATAGCTTCATATGGAATCTCCTTTCTGCTGCTGGATGTGAGTCTAGCTCATCCGTGGTTTTCTCTAACTTGCAAAAGCTTGCGAAGTATTCAACGAACTTGCATGCCAAATATTGGAATGATCTAATAGAGAGACATGAGAGATTAATGAACCAAGTAAGGGTTGGGCCTGCTAGCATATCTCTGAATCCTCTGCAGATTCTAGCATCTCATTGGTGTGGTACTATGGCCGTGGACATCATCTTATACTTATAGTGGAAGACATGATCGCCTGAGTCCGTCAATCCATCGTAAAACCTCATGTCAGGGGGGCTGAATTTTTATGGAAGCTCTACTGAAGTGATGGACTCCAAGAAAAAAGTGTCTAAAATTATCTTGACCCAACTCTTCCTCACCAGTAGCCTCAACCCAGGTAAGCTGGAGAGAATCGCCTCTTTAAACTCCTCAATCTCCTTACATATAATGGAGATGACTTGTTGCGCTAGGTCCGCGAGAAAAGGGTCAGTGGTCGTCAGACGGATCTGAGTGTGATCTATTGGTGGTTAGTTGTCGCTAGCCATATCATTGAATTCCCCTAAGAGTTCGGTTGGAATGGCGGGTCAACTAGGGTGATCTTGTGTACCTCGTCGTTGAGACGTCGAAGCCATCTGCTCTAATTGGTTCTGGAGGCTGGTGTTGGTATCTCGCATTCCGAGATTTTCCTCCTCTAACATTCGCAAATGTTCTTGAAAGGCAGCCAATTGGGCAGATACAAAGACTGCGATGTTCTCGCTATCGAAAGTCATATATGTTGTAGGGATCATAGACTGGTAGATCTTTGCTTGCTATAAATCATCGGGACCCATGGTGGGAGCCAAATATAGACGTTGAATTTCACATTCGACCTACAATCGAGAATTTATATGATGAGGGATCCAACGATCCTGTAAAACTAAGGTAAACAGAGCTTAGAGTAGCTACCCACCGATGTGGTGGACACCGTAGGCACATCGATGCTCAAGTTAGTGATAGTGATGAGCAAAAAGAGATAGGAAACAAGGCAACTCGAGTGTGAGAGCCTAAGTTTGAATCGTTCAATCTTGAATACCTTAATCCCTTAGACCCTCTCTCTTTTTATAGGCTATAGGTAGCCTCTTAGTCGGCTTAGGATTTCATTGGAATAGTTGAATTCCAATCCTTTTAGGAGATAGTAGTGGAGTTGGGATTGAATTAGGAGTATCTAGATGTCATGGGATTAGGTATAATCCTATTTGTATTTAGATTGAATGAAATACTTAGTTTTCTTTTTGGAAATTTATTAGTGCTAGTAATGTCTACTCAGACACCGTATAACATTGTCTATGGTTCTTATAGGCCTTTCAAGTCGCATGGGCCTCTTACCTTTGTGGGCATACAGGTTTGTGGGCCCTACATATGAGTCATATGCAGACTCATCTTTTAGTGACTAAATTCGTATAGATTGGGTCTTGGTGGCAGCCCATAATACCATTTTAGGCTAGATGAAGGCCATGGGTCATGTTTTGGTGCAAGTGTGATACGTGGACCTGGGACATAATCACATTTTGGTCTTTGGCCCAAATTTGGCCGGTACAATACTCTCTTTATAATTTGAATAGTGAATGGAATTTTTCCTAACACTTTTTTGTATGCCTTCTTGAAGGTAAGGATGGTAAAATATGAATCAGGGTCCGTGTCCGGATCCGTATCCGGATCCATATATTTTTATATTGATTTCAATGTGGGAATTATCCGTACAGATTCTTGAATATTTGGATCCGTAAAAAATATAAATTTTTTTATTTAAATTATTTAATTTTAAACGGGACCTTTAGTGTCGAATTTAAATTTCGATGCTAAAGCGTGGACCCTTTAGCGTCCAAAAACTTTTCCACGCTAAGGGTGGACCTTTTACCGTCGAAATAAAAAATCGACACTAAGGGGTGGACCATTTAGCGGCAAAATAGAAATTCGACACTAAAGCGTCAACCCTTTAACGTCAAATAGTTATTTGAAGGCTAAAAGATCCACCCTTTAGCGTTGAAAAGTTTTTTAGACGCTAAATGGTCCATCCTTTAGCATGGAATTTAAATTTCGACGCTAAAGGTTAATTTTAAATTTTTCGAATTCCCCCTTCAAAAATTTGAACTTATCACCTAATAACATTGAATTTAAATTTTTGACATTTAGCGACGAATTTTAAACACTAAAAGTAAAATATTTCGATGCTAAATGGTTGATGCTAAAGTTATACCTCATATTTAAAAAGATGATAATGGTCTACCTCTTATTTTTTGTAGTGTTACTAAACAATAATAATTTAACATTTAAAACAACATTTACAATTCAAAATGCATATAAAATCATCTAAATCTAAGTATAAAATTATAATAAAACCATAAATAAAAGTAATATTTTATTATTTTTCAAATTTTATATCCGGATCCTACGGATCTTTAAAAAGTGAATCCGGATCTGTATTTTTATTAATTTGAATCTTGATTTTTCCAGATCCATATGAATCAAGGTCGGATCGGAATAAATTTACCATCTCTACTTGACCGTGACACAATCAAAACATGGTTTTTATTCTTGTTTAATTTCCCTGGGTTGTGGTTTTTATTTCTAGTAATCGTTTCATCCTATATTTTGTTAAGTAATGTAAAATTTAAGTAGAATTAAGGTTTATAAAATCAGTTATATTATTAAGGAATGTTAAGGAATATGGAATCAATATCCAAAATAGAATTCCTAGTACCATTAGGATTTATGATTTTATTATATTTCCCTATTAGATGCAGATTTCCTATATTCATTATTATTGTTCATAGCTATATGATTCCTTTTCTATTTTGGATTTCTATGTAGCCTATATATATAAGCCTCTATCATTGTAAATTCATATAGAGTGAATTCAAGACTTTCTTTCATTATCTAACATGGTATCAGACACCAGGTTCTCCTTTTTCTAGTTTCACTCTCTCTGCTTTCATCGGCGCGTGGGGATCGCGGCCACCATCGGCATGTGAACCTCACACGCCACCCCTTCGTACCACCCCTTCAAAAGTGTGCTCTGGCCGACTCCTTTCAGGTTTCGACTCTCTTTAAGATTTTGCTTCCGCTCTCTTTCGGGATTTCGCTCCCTTTTTCGGCTTCAGCTTTATTTCGGGATTTCGCTCCCTCTCGGGCTTTGGCTCTCTGTCGGGCTTCGGCTCTCTTTCGGGATTTCGCTCCCTTTTTTTTCGGCTTCGTCTTTAATTTGGGATTTCGCTCCCTTTCGGGCTTCGGTTCTCTTTCGGGATTTCGCTCTCTCTCTGGCTTCGACAATTTCGGGCTTCGGCTCTCTTTCGGGATTTCGCTCCCTTTTCGGCTTCGGCATCCTCTTGGGCTTCGGCTCCCCCTTCGGGCTTCATAGGTTAAAGCTCTCAGGCTTCGGCACCCTCTTGGACTTCGGCTCCCCCTTCGGGCTTCGTAGGTTAAAGCTATCCGGCTTCGGCATCCTCTTGGCCTTCGGCTCCCCCTTCGGGCTTCGTAGGTTAAAGCTCATCCATTATCTCAAGGTTTCCAGCCTCCAAGTTTCAAGATTTTCAGTTTCATAACCCCGCTCTTCGATTTCAAGATGCAACCTCAAGCTTACTCCTTCGTTACCAGCTTGAGTTTGAGGGGGGTGTTAAGGAATGTTAAGAAATATGGAATCAATATCCAAAATAGAATTCCTAGTACCATTAGGATTTATGATTTTATTATATTTCCCTGCAGATTTCCTATATTCATTATTATTGTTCATAGCTATAAGATTCCTTTTCTATTTTGGATTTCTATGTAGCATATATATATAAGCTTCCATCATTGTAAATTCATATAGAGTGAATTCAAAACTTTCTTTCATTATCTAACATATAGATTTACTTAAAATTCATTAACCCTTTTCAGTAATTTGATTAAAACATAAAATAAGAACTAATATAAAAATGATTAATGAAGGCTGGTGAAATAAATTGAGGGAGTAAAATATCATCATTCTTGATTTTTTGTTTTTGTTTTTGTTGTTGTTGTTGTTTGGCCTTTAGAGTTGAAACTCAAAAATTAAGCATCTCATCTTATACCCATTATTAATTTAGTTGTTAAAGTTGCATATTTTTACCATTTAAAAGGAAGAAAGAAGTTGAATGAATGAAAGATTACCATTATCATCTTTTTAAATATGAGGTATAACTTTAATTTTAATGAATTGAGCATATTATATACTCGCGATGCATTTATCTAGTAGGGATACAAACTATGATATGTAATCAATTGAAATTGTGGAAAATGAGCTGACTTGATAAAACTAATTGAAACTTTACATACTATTTAAAAACAAAATAAAATCCCCGTCTTGTAAAAATACTCTCTATTACTAAAGCTATCAGGTAGAGATGGCAATCAGGACGTCCCGCCCGATCAAGTCTCATCCCATCCCATCTCGATTACTATTCAGGATGAAGAGATCATTTTGAATCCTGAATAGTATTTTAAATTGAGATGAAAAATCGTCTCGAAATCCAAATCATTGGAGTGTGATTCTGAATCCCGATCGGGATTCATGATTTTTTATGCCAAAATTTTGGATTTTGGGATTAAAAAAATTATCCCGAATCCAGGTTTATTTTTTTTTTCGGGGTGATATATTGACCCGAATCCGACCAAAATTTTCATTCGGAATAAAAAATCGCCCCGAATCCTGGACGAAACGGGATGGGATCTTGATCGGGATTCCGGATTCAAGATTTTCTGCCAATCCTACTAGCTAGGGGTTTTTGTAATAACAGTAGATGGATTTTGTTTAGTTTTTAACATCTGAGGGTTTCAATTAGTTTTATCAAATATTTGGGGGGTTATGCTCATTTTTCCTAACTATTTAAAAGAAAAATGATAAAGCTCAGTATGCAATTATCATATAACTTGTATATTATTTTGTTTATCACATCGGTTTGGATACAAACTTTATATCGTAAATATATCACTATATATTCATGGACAACTATAAATATAGTGTATTAAGATTAAAAACCGATGATGTTTATTAGAGAAAAATATATTTAAATAAAATACATTAAATATTGATAGACCCACGTGTTGGTGTGATTTTTATTTTTCAAAAAAGATAGGAAAGTTATTCATATTTATTCATATGTATATATTTCTTGTAATGAAATTTTTTATAAAAGTAATATGCTATTGTTGGAAATGGGTCGGATTCGGGTCACTCATGATAGGCCAACCCAGCCCATCCATGTGTCATACACATGGGGGAGTTACGTAACTTCCCTATATGTATGATGGAAATGGGAAACTAAGTAACTTTCCCAATCTTCTATAAATATAAGTCTTATACTCCTTTTGGAGGCTAATCATTGAGTTAATTATTAGAGGAAATCTATGTAAAAACAAGGTTAATGGAATTGTGTTGTGGAAATATATGAATTATTTCATTGGTTAGATTTTAAATGGATTAAATTCGTGGAATTTTCCATTTTAATTTAGATATGTTCCTAAAATTGGTATTAGTAGCAATAAACTTGTAATTCAAGTCTAAATTGCATGATTAAATTCTAGAAAACTAAAATTAAAATCAATTTTTTAATGTTATAAGTATGATTTTTGACATAAGTCAAGCCCTCATATCCTTTGTGCAAAACTGATAAGGGCATGTTATAAGTATGTTTGTAAACTGGAATATTATCACTACAAAAATTATACCCTTTAGCGTCGAAATAAATCGACTCCAAAAACCATATTTTCGACGCAAAATAGTTTTAGCGTCGAAATAATCAGACGCCAACAGTGGATGCTGAAATGTCGACGAGAATAACTTTTCGCGTCGAATTAAAAAATTACGACGCTAAAGATTGTATTTGGCGTCCAATATTTTTCAACGCTAAATTAAATTTTCTGACGCTATAGGTTATATTGGGCGACGGAATAAGTCGACGCTAAAAGTCTAACATTTAGCGTCGAAAGTTTTCGACGCTAGAGTATATTAAAAAAAGTAATATCTGATTTTCTTGTTACTATTAGCGTCGACATGTTCGACGCCAAAATAAATATTTTGGCGTCGACTGTGTCGACGCTAATTGTTAAAAAAATTTGTTTTTTTTAAAAAATTATTAATTTACTTCTTTTTAGTCTAAAATAATTGATTTAATATTTAATTTAATTGAAAAAAATTTCTGATTAATAACAGAATTACGAAATATTATAATAATTATTATATTCAATTTTTTTTTTAGAAAAAAAAACATATTATATTAGAACTATTTGTTCAAAATGTTTATAAAAAACCAAATATAAAATTTATTGCTGCTGTATGGGGGGACGCTCGAGCCCGATGCACCCTGACTGATTGAGGACTCCAACATCTGACGGAAAAACATCATTTGCTGTTGGAGATCCTCCATCCTCTTCTCGTGGTCCACCTTGACCTGTTTTAGCTCGTCCTTAGTCTGTTGTAGCTCGTCTCGGGTGGTGGCTAACTCGTGTCGAAGAGAGTCATTTTCCGAATTAACAGTACTGCGTGCAAATGACGTCGACTTCTTACGAGTGCCAAGGCCAACGTTGTAAGCTGTCTGATTCTTGAAAACCAATTGCGACAACTGCTCATCTGGTATCGGGTCGGACCCTGTCTCCTGAGTTTGATGTTGGAGTTCCATCATTTCGTTCTGTTTCAAAAAATAAGTTAATATTAGAATTTGAGAAAAAAAAATTAATATATATAAAATTAATTATTTTATTTTAAAAACTGAAACTTACATAGCAGCGTTCGGCTTCTTCATTTATCCATTTGTTTCTCTCATTGTAATGCGTCACACGGAAAAAATCTAGAAATGATTGCACTTCACCTGTGTTACTCTGTTATAAACAGAAATAAATTCAATATTATTCCACATTAGTTAAACCAATGAATTGTTAAATTTTACGTTAGGATATATTTACCTCAGAATGTTCGGCACGATGTTGGATAAATGGCTCGAACCTCCACGGTGGTTAAAACGCAAGTGACTTCGATTTTCCGCATTTGCGTGACATTTATCCTGCATTTACCAACAATGTAAGTACCGAAAACAAAGACAATTATAAATTTCCGTTTATTTCAAAATTTACCTCGTGATTTTTGGGAGACCAAAGCTCACATAAGAATGTCCAGTCTTGCTCCTCTATAAAATCAGGCTTGTGTTGTGGAGCATCTGAAGGTCCATGTTCGTCGAATATTGGTTTCAGGACTTTTATCCTATAATCTTTATAACTTTTCCCCATGTGGTAGTCAATATATTGTTGGAAATTCACTTTGGTCAGATTGAAGTCGAACCACTCCTACATGAATAGCAACCGAGTAAAAATCAGTATAAAATACAAATGTTAACTAACAAACAATATCGAAAACTTACATGTAGTGAAGAGAATAGCTGGTTGATTTTCGTCTCCCACAGTATCTTTCTCCAAGAAACGTAGTTTTGGGGAGCTTCATATCGAGCTACAGCTCGTATGGCTGTATTAAACGCTGAATTATGTTGTCCGACTTGACTGTGTCCATCATCTGATATCTTAATCTGGATACGGCCGTGAGTCTTAACGCACTTAGACAACCCCAGGCCACGGGTGCGTCCTCGACCCTTTGCTGTACTGGACTCACCTATGCTAGC
This sequence comes from Zanthoxylum bungeanum, assembly GCA_019454045.1. Classification (NCBI taxonomy): domain Eukaryota; kingdom Viridiplantae; phylum Streptophyta; class Magnoliopsida; order Sapindales; family Rutaceae; genus Zanthoxylum; species Zanthoxylum bungeanum. Next base: position 283,706 of record SKCR01028367.1, read on the forward strand.
AGAGGCTCCACCAGGGCCAGTTGTCATTGCTGATGTAGATGGAGTCGCATTAGCCCGTCTGCGATTGCCCGGTGCCATCTGCAAAAACACAAAAAGTTTCATACCCCATTTTGAATGTAATAGAACCAAACCAAACAAACACATGCATTTTATAGTATATGTATGGACATTATATTACAAAACCAAACCAAACTAAACTTAACCAAACCAAACACATTCCAAAATTTAATGTTAATCAGAATTTTCTCGGCCTTGGCCTTCCCTCTCTCGCTCACCTAAATCTCACTCACATACAAGAATCACAAACAAAAATATACAAAGCTCTCACTCATATAGCCACAAGCAAACAACACCAAATTCACCACAAGCCATGCAATTCCAAATCCTTAAGCTCTTCTAGTCCCTCAAGGCACTCACAATCTCTTCTACTATCTAGACCTATGAAATGCATCTATATAAGAATGAGATCCTTAAATACACGTGTAAACTTCAAAGGATCAAATTATATTTTCATATAACTAAACAATCAGACAGGAACAAAAGCAAATAAAAACATAAAATCAAATGCTAATGAACCGACAATAACAGTTCAAATTCCACAACTCTCCGCACACATCTACAGCAGCAAATTGATGTTGTTCTGCCCTCTGCGAATCCAACCCCTCCAAACAGCCCCTAATTCACGCATCAATAGCCTCTCCAAACAGCCCCTAATTCACGCCCAGCAGCCCCTAAAACAACCCCTGATATACACGCTCAATAGCCCCCCACGAGCAGCCCTTGTCCACGCCAAAACACACCTAAAACAGCCCATCTATTCACACCCAACAGACCCTCACAAGCAGCCCATCAATCCCACATTGATTAGGAAATCCCCTCTCTTTGTTCACGTCAATTTCACTCAAACAGCCCCATTCACTCACGCCTACGCACAACACCACTCAACACGTCCCAGCCTTAGCACTCAACACCTCACGCCCCTAGCACTCAACACGTCCCAGCCCCCTAGCACTCAACGCACCAAGACTCGTCCCTTGAAACACTGCCTCATTAGCCCTTGAACCAGCCACGCAAATCTGCCTCATTACAGCCCTTACACTCACGCCTAATCTGCCTCACTTCAGCCATCATACGCCCATAATGTCACCCAAAATCCAATCTAATCTCAATTCATATATCATACAAACTGAAACAAACTGAAATGAGAATGAGAACAAATAAGACTTACCTCTAAATTGGATGAATTTGCTGAAGAATAGAATGGTTGGAGCGGAGGAAGAAGAAGAAGACAGTGAGAACCCATTTTTATCGTCTGATCCGAGAAAGAAGAAGACACTGGTTTTAGGGATTTAATGGACATTTAGCGTCGAAATGATTCGACGCCAAAAGTAAATAATTTCGACGCTAAAACGTTGGCGGCTTATTAAAAAATTAGGGTTATTTTTCTGGGAAATTTAATTTTTTATTTAGCGTCGTAATTGAATACTTTCGACGCTAAATGAAAGACATTTAGCGCTGACATAATGTCGACGCTAAAAGAAAATAATTTCAACGCTAAAAAGTTGGCGGTTTATAAAAAATTAGGGTTATTTTTCCGGGAAATTTAATTTTTTATTTAGCGTCGAAATATAATAATCGACGCTAAATGTAAGACATTTAGCTTCGATTATTATATTTCGACGCTAAATGTCTACCATTAAAAATAATAATAACAATTATATGATAATTATACTATTAATAATTAATTACGACAATCTTTCAACCATATTTAAATAATAATTAAAAACAACAACCATACATTATAATCTAGAAAATTATTCATCAATCACAAAATACACTAACTTCATTAATCACTATTATCTTCGGTATTTGAGGATTCGTGACTGGAATCGAAGTCATCTTCAGTGTCAAATTCTTCTTCATTTGCTACTTCAACGCTCATTTCAGAATGAGGAATTATCTCAACGTCTGTACTATCTCGTCTAATGTGATATTTTCAGGAACGGTGACAGTTGGTCCATAAAATATCTGTTCAGGAACTTCGAAGTTGCCGGAGACTTCTTGTGTTTCATCTGATATGTCAACTCTATATTTCTCCTGCGTGTCCCAAATGCCCCTATGTTGTAACTTTTCTACCACCATCCATCCATTTCCTAACTTTGGATCAGATATATATATCACTGAACGTGCTTGGGTACAAAAAATGTATGGATCATTCTTGTACCAAAAACGTTGAACATTAATTGACATTAGATGATTACTAACTTGAATTCTCCTCTTTCTGGCATTTGTGTCAAACCACTTACAGTCGAATAGCATAATATTTCGTCTGGGTCGGTATATCAACTCAATGACCGATTACAACACTCCGTAGAAGTCAATAAGATCTGAGCCGTGTTCTCCTTGGACTACAATTCCATAATTCTGAGTCACTTGAGTAACATCTCGCTGTTCGGTATGAAATCTAACTCCATTGACAATGCATCCACTGTATTCATAAGCCTGCTTTTGAGGCCTATAAGCTAAAGAAACCAACGAGGATGACGAGTCCAATTGACCATTTTGCACTTGGTTCTTAATCTAACAATGAGAGAAATAGATGTGTTAATATAACAAACTGAAATATGTAATGTTAGGATAAAAATAAATATAAAATGTTAGGCCTTACAGTTGTCTCAAACCATTTAGGAAATTCTTTTTTTGTGTTTCATCAACGTTATGGTCACCACCACATTGTAGCATTGTTAGATGTTGCCTATAAAAAATGAGTTAGGTTAATGTATGGAAACAATACTATGGTTATGCACCAGAAAAACTTACGTTAAATACGGTTGCACTTCATCACAATTACTCAATATAAACCAATGCGCACGTTGAAATTCCTGAAGGGTCAGTAATTTGACACCTACTGCTCCAAATGGTCTGCAATTTTGACGGAACACTGTGATATTTTGCGAATTACTTGCATCTCCATCATAGTTTCGTGGCCGGCGATTAAAATGAGTTTCAATATTCTGCATGTACATCGAACAAAATGTTATTGCTTCATTTATTACAACAGCTTCAGCTATTGACCCTTCAGGGCGTGCCTTGTTTTTCACATATTGTTTGTAATCTCCCAAAGCCCTGCGGATATGACAACAAGTTTGCATTAAAACTAAATTCAATGCACAGTAAAAATTAAGAATGTAATATTTAAAACTGTATATATATAGTACCTCTCAATGGGATACATCCATCTGTAATGGACAGGACCTCCCTTCTAGCTTCAGCCGGTAAATGCACGGCCAAATGTACCATCACATCAAAAAAAGTGGGTGGCAAAATTCACTCCAGCTTGCGTAGGATTATCACGATTCCTCGTTCAAGTTCGTCAATAACAGTTGTGGTTAATGTCCTCTAACATAATTGTTTAAAGAAGCCACATAAATCAAGTACGACGTCGCATACATTCGGGGGGAGATAAGGTCGAATGCCAACAGGAAGGAGAATCTCGAGAAGCACATGAAAATCGTGACTCTTTAATCCCGTTATTGTATCATCTCTGACCCAACGCCCAATATTCGATGCATAATCATCAGGGAATTTAACCATTTTCAGCCAATCACATAATGATTTTCTCTCTAATTGAGTGAGCACATAACTAGCAGGTGGCTTAATAAGACCTCGAGAATTGACTTGTAAATTCAATTCACTACGAATTCTAAGATCTTGTAGGTCCAATCTAGCATTTACAGTGTCTTTTGTCTACCCGGAATAGTGTGCCCACTAAACTCTCACAAATGTTTTTTCTATATGCATTACATCCAAATTATGTCGCAAACTCAGAGTCCCCCAATATTCTAACTCAAAGAAAATACTATATCCTGTCCAATTCAACTCTTCAGGTAAGCGTTTTCGATTTTTATCTCTATTATTAGGATGTTTACCTGGTGTACTGTCTCTGAGATGTTGATGTTGTTAGTGTTCCTAGAACATGCCAAGGATCTAATAAGCATGAAAACATGTTCATAAATTCAAAATAAGTTGCAGAATTACTTACATTGAATGGATTTGAGCTTTTAAAATTTTGAGAAGAAGATCCAAGATCCAAGATGCTTCCTTGTTGATTCCAAGCTTTGAGTTGAAGATCTCCAAGATCTTCCTTTGTTGATTCCAAGCTTTTGAAGTTGTTTCCCTATCACCTTAGTTGATTCCATGAAGTGCTAGCTCCATTGAAATTGTAACAAAATCAAAGAGAAGAAATGAAGGCCATTCACGCCCATTGAGAGAGTGTTAGGGTTTCCATTTTGTTCCAAGTGTGTTTTTTTTTTTGTGTGATACATACACAAGTGAGAGAGAGAAGAGTTTTAGGTAAAAACCAATTTACCCTTTTACCTAAACAAGGTAGTTGGGTAAATGGTTTCACCAAAACCATTTCAAGGTAGTTGGATGGTGGGTGGCTTGGCATAAATGCCAACTACCCTCCCAACTACCACATGTTGAAGTGGGCCCCACATTTGAATTCAAAATTCAAATGTCTCTACGAACATTTTGCCGCGCTCGTTCCGTTTAATCCGATTAAACGAACTTTCGTCGCTAAATAATTAAATCTAATTTAATTAAATAACGATGCCTCGTAAATATATTACGAATGTCGTTTAAGAATTAATTCTAAATAAATTCGTTCGTTCGTATTAAAGTCCGACTTTAATTCCGTAATGAAATCCAATTCATATTAATATATCCAATATATTAAATTTAGCCCATACGAATAAATTAAATAGAAAAATCAAATTTAACTATAAATTTATTTTACCGATTAATTCCAAATTATCCCGTTCTCTCTCTTCCGAACACATTTAATCCCAGATTAAATAATACCTCAATTAATCCCAGATTAATTTTCTCTCTCTTAATTATCCTAGATTAATTATCTCTCATAATTTATCCCAGATTAATTCTAATTAAATCAACTGTCATCGGTGAATCTTTGGGAAGCGACCCAAGAGATCCCTGGATATGTTGGCAGTAAATACGGTTATCGGATTATCTGCATACGTGCATACCTCGTACCACGTGCTTACCGATTTACAAGACATGGTTGGCTTCTAGCAAAGCACCGTGCCTATCCAATTCTCCAGAAATATTCTTACTGGAATATATAATCTATGTCAGGCGTAGTATACGTAGTATTGCGTATTGCGATCCAGTATCGGATGTCACGTGATAGGCCTGGGGCTGGAACTGTGTCTGCCCCGTACGAAGCACATGTCGGATGTCTGGTAACTAGTCTCTATAATAGGATATACATGACCTAGTCATAACATCCCGTTGACTGCAGTACTTAAGAGCACTAGTACCGTATCCTACGTGACATCATCTCCACTATGACTGGAGTGATACTTCCGTCTTGACATCACACCCAATACACTACGATTCTCAATATACCCAGCAGAGGCGTACACAGAACCGGTTAAATCCCTGGACGACCAAAACTAAAGCATACCGATTGTCGCAAGCATTAGCGGTGCAAGTCTCAAGTTAAGACCAAATACACCTACCATGATATCGGACATCCATAGACACATAGTCATACCACCAATGGAATTCCGAGGGGTCTATCCATAGCGAAGCTATTTTCCGTACAATCGGTAAAACACAACCTCATATTACACTTGCATGAGTATCATATACCCAAATATATGAGAACTATGCCGTTATGATCTCACATAACACGCACAAGTGTAATACTAGTCTATTCCGCATTATCGATGTCCAGTCTCGATAATACTACGACTAGGAATATTTAATGATTAATCCTTCGTGGACTGATACTGTCTCATATCATCTCAATCCAGGAACTAATTATAAGGACCTCCTATCATTTATACATCTAGGTGATCTAATCACAATTGATAAGAGTGCAATCTCATTGTCACATAGTTAATTTGTACAACAACACCATGATCTGTACAAATAGTGACGTTATTGGTCATAATTGTCCAACAATCTCCCACTTGGCCTATAGCCAGTCACTCGAGTGTCTTACACACCCGAACTATGACGGTTCGCTAAACTGCTGAGGAAAGGCTTTCCTCAGCGGATTTGTAATATTATCGTCTGATGCAATTTATTCGATCATCACATTGCCACGATGTATGATCCGAACGAATCAGATGAATAGTCGAAGTATATATATATATCGTTGATGAGACCATTAATTCTTTAGTCTGTGTTGTAGCTTAGCTCAGCTGCTAACAGAACTATATCTAATCTAATTAGATTTGTTAATGACCCAGATGGCTTCTATTGCTGCCTCAGCCACATCAATGACCCGCATTTGTTGTTTATTCGGTAACAGTATCTTCCTTGGAAGATTTCCAACTCACTGTTCCGTTATTCAAACTGTATTGTACCGTTGTTTTTATCGGTTAGAAAACTTACAGCAGTGATCCCAGTCACTTCAAGTTCTCCTTCTCCATAGTTTAAGACATCATCCTTAGTTCTATAAAATACTAACGGATGTTCTTAATATCAATCCAGTGACTATCACTTGGATTGACCCGTTTGTGACTCATATGCTCAAAGCGTATGAGACACCAGGTCACATACATTTTTCAATGTACGAGTTCTCAGAGAGTATTAACAACTTTAATTTATCCCAGTAGATCTTTATTCCTATAATAAGGTTGTTTCTCCAAGAATTCTACGGAGAATTTTCATGAAGCCAAGCTTTCTCCGATTGTAATATGGGAATATCATTTCCAAGAAATGACATATCATCATTATTTAGGACATTCAATGTCAGTGCACTCCCACTAACCTCCTTATATACACAAATCATTTCTCGTTTTGAATTAAATCATAAACTATTATGATTACATCGAAACGATAATTCCAAGAACCTAATGCTTGCTTCAATCCAAACATGGATCGAATAACTTGCAAACCTTATTTGCTAGTTTTGATATGACAAAACCGTCAAGATGTTGTAAACATCCTTCAAAAGGTTTCCGTATAAGGAAAGCGATTTTGACGTTCAGCTGCAATATTTCATGAATGAAACATGCAGCATCAGCAAGCATTATCCAAATGTATTTATCCATGGCAACAGGTAAAAAGTTTCATTGTAATCAATACAATGTTGATAACGATACCTTTTCGCTACAAGTCTAGCTTAGTACGTTGGTTTGTTGCCATCCATGTATGTCTTCCTTGAAGACTTATATAGTACCAATAGGCACAATGCCTTGCGGTACAACAACTAGTGTCCAAACATAGTTTTTATACATGGAATCCATTTCGGACTCATGGCACTTTGCCATAATAGGGAGTCGATACCTTGTATCACTTCCTCACACGTAGTTAGTTCGTATTACTCAATAAAATTGACATCTTTATGAGGTGAGATCAGAAAGCCATACCCCAGGTTATTTTCTGACTCTCTCCGACCTACGCGGTTCTTGTGTATTCGAAGATTACTGGTACAGTTTCATCCTTGATGAACTGTTTGTATTCCATTAAGGACTTGGTGCCTTGAACAGTATAACTCTGATTTTCATCGAGTTTTACTATCCTCCCACTTGCCACTGCATATCGGTATTCCTCTTAGGAAAATCGCATGGTGAGCAACAATTACATTGTTCTCAAGTGAGTTGTATAAGTACTATACTTTGGTTTCCCTAGATAACCTACAATTGGCACTTATCCAATTTGGGTTCTTGTTTGGTATCATCCAAACATATGCCTTAGCATTCCCAAATCAACAGGAGTGAGAAAACCTCGTTTCTTTCCTGTTCATATCTAATATGAAATCTGTCAAACAGATTTTCATGGAACCTTATTCAAAATAAGTATTGCACTGTTAATGCTTATCCCTTTGAAGGAAAATGGTAGCTCAGAGCGACTCATGATTAACCTTATCATTTCCAACAAAATTTGGTTTCTTTGTTCGGACACACCGTCAAATTGACGTGTTCCGGGAGGAGTCCTCATTGAAAGAATACTATACTCTTTCAAGTATATGAGAAGCTTATTGCTTAAGTATTTTTCATCATGGTCAAACCGTGATATTTTAATACTTGAGCCGATCTGTTCGTCTATTTCGCTTCGAAACTCTAAAAGTTCCCGATTTGTGTTCTTCAAAAGAAACACAACCATAACGCGATGCCACATTCGTAAAGGTCACGAAATATTCATATCCACCTCTAGCCTAGCTATACATGGGCCCACTTACGTCACCTATGAACAAGTTAATAGATCGGTGGCACTTATACTTTTACCAAGTAAAGGTGTTTTTTAGGTACTTTACCTAATAAACTAGATTCGTAGACATCATTTGAATGGAATCAAATCCGTCCTAGTATCCACTCTTCAAAAGTGTGGATATACGAGTCTTGTTTAATGTGTCCCAGACAACACTGCCACAAGTAAGTCTTATCTGATCAAATCAGTTTGAGCTATTGTTTCGTCATAATATAGTGTTGAGATTTATTTATATTCAAAATATAAATATTGTTATCACATCTAATGTGTTTATCTCAATATCATCTTTATAAAATAAAACACTTTAGTGTTCTAGAATATAAAGGTATACTCGCAACGAGTTATACCGATATAGAGATATGTTTCTAGTCAAACTAGTTACATTATAACAGTTTCCTAATTTAAGTACACACCCGAAGGTAGTTCCTAAACTTAGGTATCTACGGTAAAACAGTGACTTTCGTCCTGTTTGCGATTCGCAGATTAATCTCAATTGAAGTCAGTATCCTGCTCATAGCAGATTCTGCACATCAATGCATATTTATGTATCACACTAAGTATTTAAAATCCAATTTTAATACTAGTAGTGAAACTTTTTATGACAAACATATTTGAAGTCAGAGCCTTGCCTCGTCTTCAATTCCTTCATGTCTGCTTTGTCCATGGCAGTCACTGCTTCAATGACCCTGTTTGCCACAATTTAGGCAGACATCTTGGGATATGTCATTTATCTTCCTAGAAGATTATAATGATTTTGCCTTTGCCCTTTTCACATTCCAGAAGTCTTTGCCAAGCCTTGGCCTTCTAGAATATCGAAGTGAGGTGCGCCTTGCGCTCTTGCCTAATTGCAAACTTTGGCTTTATCTCCTTGAGAATAGCCATTAACTCTCCAAGAGTTATTAATTGCAATTAATATTTCTAAGGATCTAATCCTTAGTTTCATGATTAGGAAATTAAGGAGTGATTATGGCAAGCATAAT